>PVKM010011088.1:0-33815 GCA_004027735.1 Carollia perspicillata
TACTTGTTCCTGAAAACCCTTCCCCTTTTCCCCTGAAATTCCCTCCCCTCTCCCCTCTGGTCACTGTCAGCCTGTTCTCAATTTCAGTGTCTTTGGTTATATTTTGCTTGTTTGTTTGTTTGTTTTATTATTGCCCAAGCCTTCAGAATAATGTTCAAGTCCTTTATCATGATATTTATGACCCTTCAGGATCTTCCCACCTACATTTCTAACTTCATTTCAGCCACACCAAACAAGGTGTCAGTTGCATTTGGGTTGGGTACAGTTTCCAAATGTATATATGTTTTGAACATACTTTTCCTTTACCTGGGGTGTCTTTCTTCTTCCCCCGTATCCCTCCTTTGATTTTTCCATAGGTATTGCATATCCTTCACTAACAGCAAGTATTTCTGTAGGTCATAGTTGAACACCTGGTGTGTGACATCCGAAGCCAGTTTGGTTTAACTGCATTTCTAGCACGCGGGACTCTCCTGGCCAATCATAAATAGTCTATGAATATTTGTTCAAATTGCAAGATTGTCCAGGGAGACTGGACTAGATGTGTAGGAGGCCAGAATTCTTCCTGGAGGTTTATTTCTTTTTCCTTTCAGTTCCTGAGGTACAACTGGTCACCCTCTACTCTGTCTGGAGAATAGTTGAAGGCAGTCTTGTCCAAAGGAAAGAGCACTGGCAGAGGAGTCAGAAAATAATTTTCTGTGTCACAATCTGATAATCACACTCCCGATTACCTTAAGCTAAAAATACCACCTCCTCTTTCACACAGGGTTGGTGTGTAAGTTAGACAACTCAAATAAATGCCGATTTTACTATAAATTTACCTGTGAATATTAAGTTTTTTATTGATTAAGTAGGAAAGAGTATTTCCAGTTCTTTTTTTGACATGGCTATGTGCCTGCCACTCAGGGGAGAGCTCGGGTTGGGAGCCAGACTTGGGTGGAAATTCTACCTTTGTCTCTTTTCTTGTTGTGTGACCCGGGGCAAGTCATTTCATTTCCTTGTTCCTTAGATTTCCCATATGCTAAATAAGGACAAATGGTATTCACTTCATTTAGTTTTTATGGGAATACAGTGAGATTAAGTACATTAAATGGCCAGCATATTTTAGGGGCTCAGTGGGTGAGCTCAAAATAAAGTTTACTGAGTGGCAATAGGTTGATGCTTGATTATCTATAGTTAGATAAAACATTCTAGGAAGTCAGAGATGGGGAGAGTAAGGTTCTCTAATTACTTCAGGTTTCAGGTATTTCTCAGCTTAATAGCCATGGAACAATAACAGACAAAACCATTTTGTTACTCCTGCTACCCCTGTTCTGATTGGTTAGAGTTGTGCACTGTTTGGAAAGCACATGGGCTTTGGACCCAGACCTTGATTTGACTCTTACCTAGTCAACTAGGCCACTACAAGCCATGTGTCCCTAACTAAGTGGCTTTGCCTTTCTGAGCCCCATGCAGTTCATATGAAGGCATTAGCACTTAGCATGCATATTTGAGCAGGTTAAATGAGGAAAATGGATTATCGGGTTGGCCAAAAAGTTTGTTTAGATTTTTCTGTAAAAAAGAAGTTACGTTTTTCATTTTCACCAATAATTTTATTGAGCGGGGTATTTTGAATATGTCGTCTATCTCCCATGTGGTATAATGTGAATTGTTCTCAATTAATGTCTTAATTTGATCGCTGTCAACTTCAACCATTTTACCTGACCGCGAAGTATCATCAAGCGAGAAATCTCCAACACAAAACCACTTTTGACAGGGCTCCATCAGTCACAGCACCTTCTCCATACACTGCAAAAATCTTTTTTTGTGTGTTTCATTGCATTTTTACCCTCCTTGAAATATATAAAGCATAGTATGCCAAAAATGTTGTGTATTTTTTCTATCTTCAATATTAACTTAAATGGCTACACAAAAATTCACCAATTTTGATAAGTTTTTTTTTTTAAAAATGCATGCTGATGTGACAGCTGTCACAACACAACAAAATTGTTTCAAATGAAATTAAAGACAGCTAAACACTACCAGAGCCACCTTACGGGAAAAACCAAACTTACTTTTTGGCCAACCCAATACAATGTATCTAGCATGGTCTCTGGCTTCATCAGCTTTGGGTCGACTTCACTTTCTATTTTTTATCTCTGCTCATGATAAAGAGCTTAGGCTTTTCCAACAGTCTGTGCATATCCCAATGTGGACCATTCAAATAGGCAAGATAAAAATATGTCTTATCGTGAGTCGATACAGATACCTTGAGGTCACTGAATAGTTTTGACAATTTGAAGACCTTATGAAATCACCAATTCTTAACTTAATTATACAATACAAGGAAGGTTCCCTCAGCAGGATAAGGGTAGGACTATGAGTTTCTGCCCATCTGAGTGGCATTTCCAACTCAGATCCTCCATCTCCCTTTTCATGGAAAATGGGAACCGGGGCTGTTTCCCTGTTCATCATGGAGGTTCAGGTGAGCCTTAAATGGCTCATCTTCTATCTAAGACTGATTCCCTGAAATTAATTTATTGTAATTCCGCAAACATTACAGATCAGAAGAACTGGTTTCCTAACAGAGTCAAAGATTTTCTTGGTGGCTTATCACTCAGTTCATTATAGCACTTGCAAATGTAAGACTCTCTACTCACCCCCATATCAAGTGCTGAAATCAAGGTATATATGTTCCGGAGTTACAAGGAAATAGAAGCCGGAAGCTGATTTTCTGGCTCTCCAAAGTCTGGCACACCACTGCCTCCCAGCCCACGTCTCCGCCCCACCCAGGCTGGCCTCCTGATGTGCTCTCACCTGCTATTCCCATCAAAGGAAGGGGGCTTTATCGCCTCTCAATGCTGCAATCATGCTCTTCCTGGAGCACTCAAGTTCCATCTCCTCCTTGGAGGAATCTTTGAGAGTGATTGTTACTTGAGTTTTGCCAGAGACATTGCTTTCCTTTCAGGCTGGGCTGGGTTTAGACAACTCTGAATCATTCTCCAAGCAGTGGACCCGGTGAGGTGTTTCATAGTTACTACAAAGGATCTGTGAATCCATGGGGGCAAGACTTGCCTGCAGACTAAGTAGGATATCTGGCACATACTTGAACGGCCATTTTGCAAATGTATGTAGATGTCTTTGTGATGGATAATTATGTGAAAGGCATTGCCAAATTCATAGCAGCTTTTGTCATTGTGTATTTTCTCAGTCGACAGCATGTAGTTGTATGCTGTTCAGGTAACCTGATAGGAATCAGCTGACTCAAAACCATGTCATTTTCTGGTTCCTCTTAATAATGTTTCCTCTCACCCTAGTGGGTCAAAAATCAATGCAGCATGATGCAGAAGATCTGTGTTCCATTAACTCTGTGTGACTTTTGGTAAGTCACAGACATTCTTGATGCCTGCAATAAACACCTGTTGATTTTGCCTAATGTCTACTCATCATCTGTCTTCTCAGGGTGAAAGTAGCCTTATTTTCCTTCGGTGATTTCTCCTCTTTGACCCATGGTTTTGGGGTGGACATGAGGTCAGGTCTAGATACTTGCATGTTCCATCCACTCCACATACATGAGAACATGATGGATATATGACGCAGGCTGGCCAAGGAGTGTAAGCTCTTGGGCTTTTGCTGGAATTCTGGGGACAACAGCTTTCTTCCTGCTGAAGTCCTAAGCTTTCTAGATGTAAGCTAGAGGGCATGCCATCCAGGACTTCTCTGATTTTTCCAGAGAGAGAATCTGTCTAAACTAAGGCAATATGGAGACACATAGAAGGAGGGATTAAGAGAGATCTTTGCCTGATAATGATGCTTAAGCACTGTGATTTAAACATGTTGCAAGCTTACATTACCCCTGGACTGCTTCCTTGAATAAAAGTTTCTGTTTTGCTTTTAAGCCAGTCCGCCCTGGGGGGTTTCTGTCACTTATATCCTGACTGACAAGAGTTTGGTTCCTCATCTGTAAAATGAGGGGCTTGGACAGGTAAATTTGAAGGGCATTGTCAGCTCGAAGGCACTTGGTATTTTAAAGCTAATTTTCAAAGTTTATTAGCAGGGACATAAACCCCTAAGTATTGGAAGAAAGCTGAGTATAAATTTCTAGCCAAGTAGTTAATTGATCTATTTGGGATTGCACAGTGAAACCTGTCATGGATCTCAGAATGTTCTATGATAGAAAAACAACTTTGGAAAGCAGATTCCTTTTGCCTAGGGATTTACTTTGAAATATAGATGGGGTGAGAATCGTCTAATCCTTTTTATTTATTTTTTTCTCCAAACACCCTTTCACTAGCTCATCTGCATCACCATTTTACAAAAGTGAACCACACACATGCCCACACCTAAAAGCTGTCATTCCTGGGCCAACTGTCAAGCCCTGCTGCCCAGGCCGCAGGTGTGTGGTGTGTGGAGGTGTGTGTCTGTATGGATCAGTACATAGCCCAGAAGGGGGTGTCTGAACTTTGTGTTTGAAGATTGCTTTTTGTTTGGTTGTTGTTATTCCTATCTCTGGAGTCTATCTGATATAAAAAAAAATTGTACACCATCATCTCAAATAAGCTATGTTTTATTTTTTCCCCCTGTGGCAAAATAGACTCCAGGAGGCATAGTGGAAATTTCCAAACCGGACTCCAAATAGAATGCTGAGAAATAAGTGTGCATAGGAACACACTTGGGGAGAGAACTCTCTGCGTCCTCACTCATGTCTGAGCCCTCCTGCCACAGATCTAATGTACAAAATCCTCCTGTGAGCAGACCTAAAATAAAATAACTATGTACATACAGAGAAAAATCTCTTCAGTTTGTACCTGGAGTCCTCGATTATCTGCTGGAGAACAAAGCTTTCACGGGGAGACTTGTCACTGCACTAATTCTCCAGAAGAAAGCAGCTCAGTGACTCCTAATGCCTGTGAAGGAACAGAGCAGAGAGTGCCCGAGTCTCTCCCACTCATGCCCTCAGTTGAGTGAATTCTCACATTCATCTTCAGAGGGGTTCGACACAATCCCCATGTCACTGAAAGCAGTGCAGAGATTAAGATCTGGTGTCTGGGTTCCATAGTGTCTTTTCTTTTTGTTTTGTGATTTTCCTTTTTTTATTGAATTGATGGGAGTGACATGGGTTAATAAAGTTATATAGGTTTCAGGCATAAAAGTCTATGGTACATCAACTGTATATTGTATTGTGTGTTCACCACCCCAAGTCATGTCTCCTTCCATCACTATCCCCCCGTTACCCTCGTCTACCTCCCCACACCCCACTTCCTCTCTGGTCATCACCACCACGCTGTTGTCTGTGTCTGTGAGTTTTCTTTTTGCCCACCAGGCTCCGAGTGCACCACTGCATTGATCCTCCTTAATCGGCAGGCAAAGGCTGTCCTATTTTATAACTTCCAGTTTCTCTTGCAGGGGCCCATCAGTCTTTCTGCTTTTACTTGATCACATGTCTTTAAAGTTAAATGGCCCTACCGAGTGTTTACAATTACATTTAGGATGTATCAATAATGTGATTATTTGTGAAAAATTATGAGTCCTATATGTGTACTGGGAGACTTACAGAAGTGTTGTTTTTAAAAGCATTTTATTATTGGAGGCTTGTACAAAACAATACCAAAATGAACACTGTGAACTGGTGACCTGAATGGATAAAAATAATGTTTTATGTGAAAGACTTAGTCTTACTAATGAGAGTCTTTTCTCTTCTTTGATTGTGTATGCAGATGATAAAAATCTCCCAAATAAATGGTTGGTGTCCAATGCCATGATTGCGCCAATAGATACTGAATAAAATAGGATGCATTTTCCAGATGCACTCGGAGGGGCAGCAGGTTAGAGAGCCTCATTACTCACCATTACGGGAAGCTTGCTAAGTGCTAGACCCTGGAACCAGGATTTACACCCACAGCAGCCTCCCTCTCCCTCTCTACTCCATTGACCTGGTTATCTCTCTGACTCTTTCTGAGTTAGGGGGAATTGTTTCCCAGGATCCTCTTCCATCCCAATGGCTGCTATATTCACGCTGGTGGCATACCATGAATCCCCTGCTAACCAGTGTAGTTGCTGCAGTCTCTGTAGCAGAGAGGATTCAGGTGATTATCTGTATGAAGAATTGAGGAGGAAGGAGAATCGGGCTAGTTTTCTTGAACCAGGACATCAGGGCCCAGGGAGATTCTGCGGAGTCGCCATGCTCCATAACTGGCATTTGCAGCTGTGGTAGCGTTTCCCTAGGTAGCTTCACCCCACCCACCCCCCTGCCACCTTGGCCTGGTTAACTCTTTCTTATTCTCCAATAACCAGCTCTGATGTCCACTTCTTCCTGCCTTGAGTCTTCCCTGATGCCATGGTAGGCTTTCTCATTCTCGCTGTCCTTTAAATGTCCCCTAAAATGTGCTAATACCACCTTGTCCTCAGATGAGCACTGTGTTCTTTTGCTCCACGTTGTCAAATGTGTAGCCAGATCCCAAACAGTCCCCACTCCTCCTACAGTGTCCACCAGCATGCCTGCTTCACCGAGAAATACTCTGAGTGTTTTAGTTAATGTTTGGTTTTGATGTACACATTTAAATGTATAGGGAAGGGAAAGTATACAGAATTCTTGACTCAGTCAAAATTGCTTTAAGTTAGTTTTCCCTCTTTGAGTGCTGCTTCTGTAAGAGGCCACCAGCAAGCCAGGCCGCCTGGTGAGGTTGTTTATTTCTTTCCTATCTGAGTGGTTAGCCCTTGGCAATTGCTCCTTGAGAGTGGGGAAGCTGGGCACTGTGATTTTGCTCTGCAGCTTGAGTTTCCTGTGGCTTCTAGATTTCTCCACAGCATCCCTTCCTCACTTCAGCAGAGTTCCCTGAACTGGACCCTGGGATGGGATTCTCATTCTCACTTTAAAGCAGTGTACAAAACAAAACAGATTAGGAAAAAGGCTAGAAGGGTTTTTGGACAGATTGTCCTTATGGCTGAGCCCTTCAGAAGCATCTCATCCCATGTCATGCTACCTACAGGAACCATTGTGAAAGACTTGGAAATGAGCCAGAAATTCCTTGAAATCTCTTTGATGGGATCCATGCTTGTCTGAGGATCTATCCAGGGTTATCTGATTGTATAGGGGCCCATGGCTTTCACTGTCTGATTATTTTGTAATTCTGTGTAGATAGAATAGGTTTTGCCCAGTGAAGGTGCCTTCGATTTCCTTCCTGTGGAAGAAGAGGTCAGTGTGGCATCTATTAGAAAATGCACTTGGGCACTCCTGAATCCCTTTATGTGTCCTTCGCCTTCTCCTTTGAATAAGTTATAACATCTCAGTGGTTCTCTCATCGTTTAGACTAAAACTATTTTTAATGTATTCTTTTGTACTTGTATTTGTACAGAGTCATGATTTTACCTTTAAAAAAATTACCTCTGAATACTCCCAACTGTTGATGTAGAAGAAAAGCACTAATTCAGAATCTCAATTGCCAGGTTTAAATCTCTACTTTGCCATTTGCTGTTTCAGTTTCTTAATTTGTAAAATTGACTGTACAGTTTGTAGCGGTGATTGAGAATTATAATGACTCATACAACCTTTGGGGCTACAATAAAATAACCTGATGCATTTGTCATAGTTTGGAATTCACCCTAGCAGTTTTGGGCTCCTGAGTCTTTTGGCTAATCTAGAAGAGACAGAGACACATCTAGTAGGTAGGAATGACACAGATTCTCTCCCTAACTGAACCCTAGTAGGCTCCTGTGAGTTCTTTTTCAACTTGGCCTTATCCATAGGCCTATCCTCAGCCCAATTTTAGCAAGAATCCCATTAAGTCAGCTTAGCCAGAATCCCCTACCCTCAACATCTGATCATCCTTAATATCTAAATAAATTTCCCAACCCCTACTGTTCTCTAGGTGATATCCGATCACCAAGGCGTGCCTTCAGCAAGAATCCTTTAGGTTGGTGTAGCCAGAATCCCCCCTTACCTCTGATCTTTTCTCTTGGTAATCTTCTATCCACTGGCCTTCTCCCACAGAATCTAACTCGTTAGCTATAAATTTGCACTTTTTCTTGTTGTTATGCAGACAGTTCAGCCCAATCTCTCTTCTACTGCAAAACCCCATTGCAGCAGTCCCTATACCTATTGTGATAGTCTTGAATAATGTCTGTCTAACAAGCACCGTGAGTAATTTTTTCTTTAACAGGAACTTAGGACATTTTATCATCTTCATGCTGTGCCTATAATATCCCCCCCAAAGTCTCCCTGGAAGAAAGCAATGTAGCCTTCAAGTTCATACTGAAGAACAATACTTTGACCCAGGTCTAGAGAGACCACAGAAACCCATTTTCTACAATGTGGAATCAAGAGTAGGATCTGATATCTTTCTTGTTATGTAGTGTTTATGACGTACAGTCTTTATGACATATCGTCTGGAACAAACAGCAACTGAACATGATCTGACCATCCCAAATGTTCTGTAGAGTGAAGATCAGCACTCAGGGTTGAGGATGCTACCTGTATGTCTCATTGTTCTGTGTTTGGGCCACTACTAAATACAAAATAAGTATACAGTGGAATACAAGACAGATAAGGTTGATGTCCTCCAAATATTCAGTCTGGAGGGGAATCTAGGGCCCTATTGAAACCTCAAAAGCTGAACATAAGTAGGAAGACTTTGAGAAAGTAGCTGGCAGCCTGTAGGTGTCAGCTATATTGATCAAGGAATCAAAAGGAAAGTCTACATACAGATTCTGGATTAATAGGATTTATGAGAAATGGGGAATATTCTAAGTTCTCTTTGCCTGCATTGCTTTTTTTATAGTTAGCCTTTATACCTTTCATATATTTTATTTCCTAAATTTATTCACACTGAGGTTTACTCATTTATTCAATGGATGAATACTAAGGACCTTTTAACCCACCAGGCTCTGTTGCTAGATACTGGAGATAAAATGGTGATTTGTAAGGTCCTTGCGCTAGATTAGCTCAGAGGCTAATGGATTTACTTGCTATATTTGCTGGGGAATGATGTGGCCCTTTTATGCTTATCCCAAATGAATCAATCAATGACCGTGAAATTTTAGGCATCAGTTACAGTCTAGAAGTGGAGATATTTAGCATGTGTGGTAGTGGATTGTGTTGCGATGAGTTCCTAAAATGCCTACAGGCAACAGACTGTCTGTTCCACCTTCCCAGAAGGCCAGTCTTGCCTTGAGGGGAGCTAGAAGCATGTGGCCCAGCAAAAAGAGGAGGGCTTTGGAGGGCCTTAGCCCCAGTTTCATGACTTACAAGGTGACTTTTGGTAAATGACTTCATTTCTCCCAACTTTAGTACTTTAATCTGTAAAACAAGAATACAAATGCCTATTTCACAGTATCATTGTGAGAATTAAACACAACAGCCTATGCTCTTGCAAACATGCGGAGTAAACAATGCTGGCAAGTTTTGTGCATGGCTTAGCATTTAACAGAAGTTCCTCAAACCACTACTTTCTGTACCTGCAATGGACAAACTCCAGCCCACAGCTGTGACTTTGTGGCACATTTATTTGGTTCAGTATGTTCATCTATGTTACTCTTGCCTGAGATGTTCTTGGAAGGAAATTAAATCACCATCACATTGTCTTCGGTTGGTGTTTGACCCCTTCAGCTGGTGACCGATAAGGTTCTGCTTATTTCGAGCTGGGATAACGTCCTTATTGCAAACTGTTGATTCCTGGCTATATCTCCTCAGTCTACTGGGTGATCAACAGAGAGCACATGGTCTCTTGAGCTTTCCTGTCTGAAGGTTTTCTCTGAGTGTGGGATATGGTCTCCCCATAGGACAAGCTGGAGGCCCCAGGGAGGTCATGCTGCAGAAGGGGTCCTTAACCAGTGATGAGAGAAGGAAGTCTACAGTCAACTTCACCAGCTTCTTCACTCATCCATTGAATGACTCTAAGTTGTCTACACACAGTCTCTTGGGCAATGCCTAGTGGAACTGGGTACAGGTCGTTCACAACAGTGACCTGTTCATGAATACATCCTTCCCCTTGCATTTCCTCCCTTCCCTCACGGAGCTTTCTGAGATGACCTCTGATCATCTGAGATGATCCCCATATCTCTGACTTGGGGTCTGATTCAGGGGAATCTGAACTGAAACCATCCGTGAGGTAGACCAGACTGGGAAAGCTGGAAGTATAATGCTGAGCGGTGGTCTTTGAGAGAAGGGTTTTACATAGGTCTGGAGCACTCTCATCTGAACATCAAGCCTAAAGGCAAGACTGAAGTTGTAAACAGGACCTGTGGCCAAGAATCCGAATCCAGACAGAAACGAGGTTGGATCCGGTGCGGGCTGGGGCGCTCTCAACTTGTCTTTATTGTTTAGCTGGTATATGCGAATATCAGGCAGGTCTGAGACGAGCAACCAGCAGTGCCAGCAGTAGGACTTTGGACGCTGCAGCTTGGTGCTATGGCTTATTACTTGGCAACCTCCTTTTAGAATGAAGAACTATCCGTTTTGTCCCAGCTAGACAGAACAGTTGATTTTTGGTGGTGGCTCTTGAGACTGCAGAGATGTTAATATTTCATTGGCAGGTCCCATCCAGAAATGATAAACCCCCTCTCTGGATGAGCCTCAGTACAAAAGCTGCTGGCTCATGGGTGCTTGGGGACTGCAGCGGATATTGGGATCTGTGCAGATAAATTTTTTAACCTTGATAGAGTCAGTGGGAGTTTAATGAGTAACAGAGATTATAGCAAAGGAGATAAATATGTAGGGGACCAGAAGATAATTACAACATTTCCTTACTTCACTAGACTTGGGAAACTGGATGAATTCAAGGGTGAGACATATTCTAATTCAAGGAAAGACATGGATGAGAATGTGATGGCTGTCCCCTCCCCCCCCACTTCTCCTTCATCAGGAAAATAAAAATGAGCATTTTGTGCCGTGATGCGGGAGGACTTTAATTGGGTGCTGATGGTTCAATTTAGCTTGTAAAATTAGCTGCCAGAAAGACTACATGTGCCAAAAGAACCAGCCTTGCTGTCTTTTCCTGAACTTGTTGACATGTTTGACACAAATTAGCTATCAATTTATGGGAGTACGGATGACTGGGTTCACATGTTTTGGCACATGTTCTGGAGAGTGAATGGCCAAACTCAAGCCAAAAAAAGTTGATCAGCTGACCTCAATGAAGCCACTTCCTCAGTGTCACTCTTCACTCCAGAAGAATGAGCGGAGAATAAAACTCTAATTTTTGTTACCCTGTGAAGTGGTAACTGAGCATTCAGATGTCATTTATTTACCTATCCAAAACAGAGGCCTTGCAATGTAGGCATGCTCCCAGCAGATGGTGAATACCCTCTGATCATGAATCTGAGCTAAGAGAAAGGAAACACTTAGCTATGGACTTCATAATTATTATCTTGTTTAACCTCTGTAACAACCCTACGAGTTATTCTTTTTATTCCCTTTTTCAGATAGAAAAGATTCAAAAAGTTAACTAAGTTGTCCAGGTTCATACTGCCAGCATAGGGCAGAGCAGGAATTAAAATACATGAACCTCAACTAGGACCCAAGTCAGCTGACTTTCCCAGGTACCCTTGCTACTCTACTTGTACCGCAGCCTGCCTTCCAACTCTGTTTGGACTGGGTATCCCTACAGGCATCATTGTTAACAACCAGACAACTCCTCCTGGCTCTCTCTCTCGCTCTCTCTCTCTCTCTTTTTAAAGCTTTTATTTATTTATTTTTAGAGAGAGGGGAAAGGAAGGAGAGAGGGAGCGAAACATCAACGTGTGGTTGCCTCTCACAAGCCACCTACTAGGGACCTGGCCTGCAACCTAGGCATGTGCTCTGACTGGGAATTGAATCAGTGACTCTTTGGTTCAGAGGCCAGCACTCTATCCACTGAGCCATACCAGCCAGGGCCTCCCTGGCTATAATTCTAAGCTGTCATTTTCCCAGAGGTCTTTATACATGAGAGTTAATGGGATTACCTGATCTATCTGTAGTTCTGAGCTAAGCTCATCAGCTGAGCGAGCACTTCTATAGTGGATGTTGAATCTCTTTCCTCCAGTATATGAATTCTTTCCAATTGGCTGAACTTCTGGTAAGTATGACACACTAGCATCCTGAGGTCAGGGAGGGACACTGTAATCCATGTTGGGTCAAGGTCAGGAAGGTGCAACCATACACTCACTCCCATGCTAGCTTCCAAGCCTGAGATGTTCCTGAGATGCCTCCTGCCCAGCCTTGCCTTTCATTTGTGAGATGCATACAGATCCACACAGCCTCTCCCACCCCTGCTCAGCTACTCAGTACAGGCATGATGTCTAAGCTCCCGACTTCCTTGCTGTCTTCCTTGATGTCTCCTTCCATACTGTCACTTTTCATTCCTTCCTGATTAAGAAATCTTGGGAAAGACTTGGCTCAGTTGCCAGGCTGGCGTCTAATTACCTTAATGAGTCTGTTTCCATTTATTAACTTGGCAAGAGGAATCACCAGAGAAAAGTCTGCCCTGCTAATGATTCAGTGACATCATTCATCATTGTTTTACACGCACTTACCAGATAAGCTTAGGGTGACTAATAGAGAACTCATACCCATTCTTTTGGTATGGGTACTAGTTATTTATCACTGCTTCTAAATATTTGAAATCCACTCTCTTTGTTGAGGTGCCCATTTAGCTATCCTACTCTAGGTCTGGAAAATTTTTCAGGATTCTGACTGAGACAGTGAATCCCTAGTCTGATCATCAGAACTGTCTGGGAGGAGTATTTTACTCCCCACCTTAGAAGCACAAGGTTAGGATCCAGGGCCAGGATCTCTATAAGTTTAAAATGCTCCCTCTGGGTTTTCTCTTAAAACCAAGTTTGAATATCACTGTCCCAAGGATCCTTGGACAGTCCAACACTTCTACTCTGTACCAAAGTGGATTCATTTCCTATGAAAGTATGTAAAAATATGTTAGTGTTCAACCTAAATCATTCATTCCTTGGTTCATTTAGTGAATGAAATATTTTTTTGGTACTAGAGCTAATAATTGTGGGGATTCAAGTATGGGTGAAATAACTCAAAGTCCAAAGTCCTATTGGGTATCTTGAGAATTCATATCATAAAATAAAGAGTATCCAGCCTACTTTTCCAGATACAGGTATATGCTTGATTTAGAATTGGTTTATTTGTGTTGGTGCGAAGGGCCAAAAGAGAATATGGTTTTGATTGATGGAGCGACTAGACTCTATGTCCAACCGATTTTGGCTAATTCGTCTAATTTTGGCTAATTTGGCTAATGTGTTGCTCTGTTGGTCTAGACTGGGAATGTCATCAACATATGCCCAGTCGCTTGTAATATATACTTCTTTGTCTGAAAGACTGTTTCCCATCCCGTTTAAGAAACTTGGAAAAGGAAATGGCTGCTTATTATACAAATAGTATCTTCTCAGTTTACTTGGCATTAATGGAGCTTTTCGGAGACTCCTAAAGACAGCCAGGCAGTGGCCTTGAGCAGAGCAGTGATACTTGAGGAAGTCACTTAGACAGGGTTCCCTGCGCTTTCCCATGACCATTCAGCATTCACAGTCAGTATATTGAAAAATATACTGCCCCCATTCAAGCCCCCTTTTCTCACCCTGGGTGCAAATATTTGTGTGTTGGTGTGAGTAGGTGTGTCTACCCTTCACTGAGCTTCCACTGTATTCCTGGCACTGTGCTAAATGCCCTACCGACATTTTTTCAATTGATTCTTGCCACTTCTCTGTGAGTGGGTGAGTGGGTAGGCATCGTTGGCTCCATTTTACAGATGAGGCTATTTAGGCTCAGAGAGGTTAAATAACTGGCAGGTCAGTAATAGAACCCACATGGCAACTCAGATCTGTTTGACCCCAAAGCCCTTGAACTTTTCTGTGACTTCCCATCTATACACAAGCATAGTATCTCCACTGGCGACATATTCAGATGAATGTTCTTGAAAAAGGAAAGCTTAACACAAACTTAGGGCCAGAACTTACAGCCAGAAGTACTTTCTTTCATCTGAAATAAAGCCTTTAATTTATTAGAGTGCTACCTTTCAGTTAGAGATAATGTACTTGAAAATTTCAAGGATGAGCAAATTGCAATCTCAGACTTCTGACGACCTTGCCTTACCTGATATTTTCACAGAATAATAGTTCTCCAAATGGCACCCTTATTTAAACTGACAGTGTACTTCCCTTAGCAATAGAATTACAATAGACCTTACATTTTATTTAATGAAAAATTCAATAAAAGCTATTTTCTGTTTACAGGCATCGGCCTAAATGAGAGCTTTATTTTATGTGTAGATAGCCCAAGACAAACTGTGGTTCAATATCTGCTGACCTCTGCTCCACTCCCCACCTGAAATCCTGCTACCTCTCCTTCTTCGCTGTCCCTTCCATTTGGAAAGTCCACCCCCTCCTCCCATTCAGAAGTGACTCATCTTTTTGAACCGTCAGCTCAGGGCTTGGTGCCTCTGTAACACCTTAGACAGTTCTGCACATCGTCATCTTACCGCCCCCTCAACACCTCCAGCTCAGTAAGCCCAACAGAAATATAATACAGGCCCTAGATGCAAGTCACATATGTACTTGAAATTTTTCTAATAGCCTCATAAAAAAAGAAACACGGTGGTGGTAATTTTAATAATATATTTCATTTAAACCAATATATTCAAAGTATTATCATTTCTATACATAATCTACATAAAAGTCACTATTAAGATATTTTGCATCCTTTCGTTTGTATGAAAACTTCAAAGGATGGACTGTGTTTTATGTTTCTAGCACCCATCTCAATTTGGAGTAGCCCCAGAGTACTGGGCAAGTACATGTGCCTGCTGGCTACCAGATTGGAGAATATGGCTTGCATTCTGCCTTCTGTGTGTTTATTTTATGTTCTGCTAGGCAGGCCATTGTCAGTGTGGCATAGTGATGAAAAGAAAGAGTGGATGTGAGTTTGAATCTCCTTCATTTGCTAATTGGATGATCTTGGGGAACGTTCACACTCTGTAAACTTCAGTTTCTTCATCAGTAAAATGGAAATATTTTTACAGCCTCTTCCACCACACTAGGCTTTTGTGAAGAATGAATAAGGTAATGTATGTTGATCCCAGGGCTTGGTACAAAGTGAGATATTTCATCAATACTAGTAATAATGGTAGTTTTTTATCTTTATATTTCCTGCTCAAATTCTATCTCCCCATGAGGGCTTCCTAAAATATTCAAGGCTAAGAGACTTTATTTTAGCAAATGCTGCACTGCATTGTGGTTATCATACAAAGCCAGCTTTGGGATTTTGTCAGTGATGCACGCACATGCTCTCTTCTCCTATTTTGTTTCATCAGCTTCTCGAGGGCAGAGTCTCTGTTTTGTTTATCTGAGAACCTGGAGCAATGCCTGTCAAAGGACAAGCTGTCAATAAATGTGGAGCAAATGAATGCAAGTCACATTTTACTGTTATTAATTTGTCATATGTGGATATCTTGCCTCCCCAATAGTAAGTGG
The DNA here is from genome assembly GCA_004027735.1 of Carollia perspicillata. Lineage (NCBI taxonomy): Eukaryota > Metazoa > Chordata > Mammalia > Chiroptera > Phyllostomidae > Carollia > Carollia perspicillata. The sequence continues at coordinate 15,439 of PVKM010011088.1, forward strand.
ACAGATTTTTGATCCAATCAACCTGGATTGGATTCATTGGATTTCATTCAATCCAATGAATTAATGAAAAAAAAAACCCATTATCAGAATGTACGGATGATTAGATTTGGAAGAATGAATCGTCAAAAATGTTTTCTGACCTGTGTGATCATATTACTAGAGACCATCTTTCACTGAGATGCAGATTACAGGAAACAACACAGATTTGCGGGGGGGAATACAGGTTAAGCTTTAGACATGTTGGATTTAGGTTTCAATGGGAAATCAAAGTAGCTCCATCCAGCAGGCAGTTGCATATTCAGATCTGGAGCTCAGAAGAGGAGAGCGGGTAAAGAATGGCGTTGAGAGTCATCCCTCAAATGCCATCCTTAAGGGGTGAGGGGAATATTCTGAGTTTCTGCCCTCAGCCATCCTCTCTCCTTCCTGAGAGAACTTCAGATGCTAGGATGGGCCAGAGGAAGAACGTGAGATGAAGACTGAGAAGGGGATGCAGGACAGTCAGGAGGAGGCCCAGGAATGAGGGGCTGCAGAGCAGCTAAGGAAGTGGTGAAGACTTCTTGAGGTTTGGGGCAGTCAAGCTCGTGGTTCAAATTCTCTTCCATTTTTTATTTCTGATTTCTTAGGCTTGTTTCCTTCTTCCTGGGTGGCTTTCCACATCTTAGCGCTTTTTAATTTCTGATGCTCACTCTCCCTGGTGTAAGTCATAAAATTCCCTTTGATCTAGGCCTTTGATGAAGGGCCTAGAGAGTTTACAAGGACCCCAAGAATGGGTATGCTGGCTTGGATTCACTTAGGTGACTGCCAGTAGCGGCCAACTGTGGTGCCAGAGTGGATTCAGTTAGTGGTAATGAACTCATTTCATCTACTGTCTGAGAAAACAAGGCAAGAAAAGAAATTTTAAAAACCAAACATTTATTTGGTGCCTACAGCATTCAAGTCACTATTTCATTATTGTCAATCAAGCTGGGAAAAAAATATCCCTATTTTACAGATGAGGAAGTTACACTTCAGAGGGACGGAATAATTTACCTAACTAGTAAAAAGGAAAGCCCAAACTTAAACTTCAGTCTCTTTGACTTGGAAGCCCAGGCTGTGTCTAGGTCCCTCACCCAATGATTTCATGATGCTATTTTCATTCTATTAAGTTTCTATATAAAAGTAAAATTTTAGGACAGCTGCCTTTTCGTAGATTATTCAGCCTCTATATAAATGCAAATTTGACTCCTCATGTGGGGATTTGCATGAGCTCTAAATTAACATGAGACCCTAGTGAATATGTCCTCTTCATTAAAAGGTATGATGCATTGTTCTTCCCTGAAAGGCACAATTTTCTCAGGAGTGCTTCAGGTCTGAGTTTATTTCCTCCTAGCTTCTCCTTCTCAATAGGCTGCTATTTTAGCCTTCCCTGGGAATGATGATTCAGATTTCTGAGGTTACTGCTAAGTAAGTGTCAAGCTCACATATTGCAGTATCTATATTCATTTTTACCTGGAAGCAAGGCATAGCAGAACTTTTACATTATAGTTAAGTTAACAAATGAGTGTCTTAGACTTCCATAGCTGGGACCAGGAATTTGCTCAGAGTACCTCTCTGAGTGCCCAGTTGCTTATGGGTTGACCATTGATACGATTTTGCATTAGACTTGAGTGTCTGCTACTTTTATATACCAAGTGTATGTTCCAGTTGCTTGGGGAGTATTAAAAAAAAAGTCCCAAAGTCCAGGCCACTCTCCAGAGCAATTAGAACGAGATCTCTGAGGGGACTCAAGGATCAGTATTGTTAATGCTCCTCAGGTAATTTCAATGTAGATAGCCAGGGGTTGAGACCCACTCTCTTCGAAGTTTCTAGTCTAAAAATGGTTTTCAACTTTCCTACACATCCGAATAATCTAGATAGTTATTAAAAACATACCCTTCCAGGCCAGGCCTATGATTTAATTGCTCTTTGGTGGGGCTTAAGCATCAATACTTTTAAGGAACTTTTCAGGTTATTGTACTACCCAGCAAGAGTGAGAGCTGAGTCTTGAGTAGTAGTGTCCAGACCACTTCTCATCTCGAGAGGCAATTGTGAATGCCCTGGGGATCTTCTTCAAACACAGATGGCAGAATCTCACCCCCAGAGATGCTGGTCCAGTTGATCTGGCATGGGCCTGGGATCGTGTGTTTCTAACAAGCTCTCAGGTAATGCTGCTCATCCCTAGATCACTCTGCAAGCAGCTCTGACCAATCACCTGCCTCACTGTGCTAATGACCCTCCCAGTAGGCTAAGTAATGGTTGGTAGGTGGGAACACACTTTCTCCTCTTTTGATGTCCGACTGGTGTCTCACAGTCATCGAGTATATTGACTTGAGAGTCACAAGTTCTTGGTTTTGTCCCCCATCTTCAATGCTTTGTTGCTATGAGACATGGGCCAGGGCAAGAGAGATTATGTCTCCTTAACTGTAAAGCGGAGGTGTTAATAGTACCTACTTCAAGAGTAATTGTAAGGATTAATAGAAATGCTACATATAAAGTCATTAGGCACAGTGCTTGGCCACTGCAAACGATAACCAGTGTGGAGGAGCATCTATTACATCCATGCGGTGTTAGGTTTTTCAGTACCTTTTAGCCTCAGGACCTTTCCTTCAAATGGAACTTACGTGGAACTTACATGGAACCTCCATATTTGTAGACTAGATAAGGTTAAATCCATTCTTAAAGCACCTGTGTGCCCAGCATCTGGAATGCCTCTGCTTCTCCCCTAACCTTCCACATCCTTAGCCAAAGCAGCACGTGTGACATCTTCTTTGAATATACCAAGTATAGTCGAAGCTGTTCATGTGTAAAACCCAGAAGTGGCTTACCCACGGTCATGCAACTGGTGATTGGTAAAGCCTGCTTCTGACCCTTGGGCTTGCTTTTACTAAGTTTTCACTGGTCACCAAATGACCAAGGAATTAGAACTAAGGGCCACACTGCTAGATCCATCTTCCTTTTCACACAGACTTTTTTATTAACTGAGTTTTAATTTTATAATCCACACAGGCTTGTAGTGAAGAAAATAAATATAAAAGGGAAATTGTTATGACTCCCATCCTCACTCTAAAATACAGCCATTATAAATAATTTCCTGGATGTTTTTTCAGAAATTTTCCATGTATATGTAATAGAATATACAAAATATCTATAAACATATATTTTATATAAATGGAAACAGACTGTATGTCCTATTTCATTTCTAGCTTTTTTTCACCTGATAATGTTTTTGCCATTCATTCATACAACATGTAAATCTGCTTGAATGTTTTTCATTGTTTTTCACTATATATATTTATTATTATTATTATTTAGCCTGTCTTCCTGGTGATGGACATCAGGTTATTTATCATTTTAGGTATGGTTGTGCTTACGTACTTGAGTACCTATTTCTCAGTTCCTAGAAGTAGAATTTGTAGGGTGAGTGTGTCTGCATGTTCAGTGTTCCTTCGGTTTTGCTACACTGAACTGTAATTTCTTCCATGGGCCTGTGAGTTAATCACCCTTGAGAAAAAATAAAGGAGCTCCCAAAGTGGCAGACCCATTCCACAATATTAGCCTTTTTCATCTTGATCTGGCTGGTAGAGGCTGAAAATTTCAGCTGCAGCGTTGGGTGTTTTGTTCTGAGGACTAAATGGAGCAAATGTTTGACCCTCAGTTCCCACTAAGAGAAAAAAAAAAAAAACAAATCTATTCTATCTACAAGAGACACACTTTCACATTAAAGAAGTCCATAGGTTAAATATAAATGAATGTTTAAAAATATAGCTGAAAATAATAAATATAAATGGGCTGAAAAAGCTATATCAGTATGAGATAGACTTAAGGACCAAGTATTACCAGTGATAAAGAGGAACATTCCATAGTGATAAAGAGATCAATTTCTTAGAAAGACACAATCATAAATCTGCATTGTTAGTGACTGGAATTGTTTATTATTAGTAACATAGACTCAAAGTTAATTTATTGATGTCTCATTAAAAACAAAATGGATATTTACAGGCCCAAATTGCCTATCTCTCCTTCCCCTCCCCTGGAGCCTCTTGGCTTACCCGTAACTCCATTGTGTCCTAAAATGCACAAAAGACATTATTTCTCATTAATAATTCTGTCTGCTCTGTGGGTGGGCCTGCACACAGAGGAATCTGAAACATGTGCCCTGATCTGTGAATTTTCCAGTGGACAAAGTTGTTCAGTGATTTTTCAAATACTGCAACCAAAAAGGGAGAATGGGTTTCAAGCCATGATTAATGCCCCCGTGTCGCCCTGGATGCCTCACTTCCTCAGCTCATCGCGGTAAGTAATTACCTGTCTGATCCTGGACAAGTCCTTCTGTTCGGCTCAAGTCAGCTATTGATCATTTATTTAAGAATTGCATACACCAGGGAAAGTGAAAAAAACCTCTCTAAATTAAATTTTTTTGAGCCCACTGTGGTCATGAATAAATATCTTTCATTTCAGGCAATTTACATCAGCAACTGCTTAGCAGTGGGAATTTGTTTACCACTTCTGACCTGCTCCACTGAAAATTGGTTTTCTAACCACTCTGAGAGTGGCAGTTTTAAATTGACACATTAAATTTTCAAAGTTGTATTTGACTTACTGTCTCCAGCTCGTGGTACAGCTCAGCGCTTTGACAAATGTGTGCTGGTGTTCTGGTTAGAAACCCAGGGGGCTCCCAGTGCTTTGCTCTCGGAAGCCCATGCTTATCACATAGACTGTGACTCTGGGCAATAGTTCTCTTAATGGGAAGATGCAGGACGTGGTGATTTTTGAGCAATCGTGGTTTGACAAAGAAGCAAAAAATGATAATCCAAGCAGATCATTTAGAGCCGGCTTATTTTTACTGGAGTTCTGTAAATGTGAATCTTCATGAGCAGTGACTATAGTATACAACTACTTCTAACAATTTAAAAAATATTTCTAAATACACAGCCTGAGTCAGAGAAGTTGCTATGAGAAGTAGTCATTCTTCTTCATAGTGTATGAATTCACGTCTGTGTGTGCATCTACCTGTTTGTAAATGTGAGGTATTCTTAGCGCTAACATAGTCCTATTAATCTGCAAGCATTTTATTATTAATTACTCAGTGCTAACAAATCCCTGAGGTCTTAAAACAATCCTTTTTGACAAGGGATTTGCCGCTGCTGAGAAACATAATTCTGTACCACCATTTAATAGGCAGTCCCCAAGTTTCTCTTGGGTGCGCCATTCAGATTGGTTTAAGCAGGCAGGACCATTGAATTTGAATGCAGCACTCAAATACAGCGAAAGTCAAGTTTAACAATAAGGAGCTAAGGCTAAGATACAGCATTGCCTTCATAAAGTTTTGCTTTTGAAATTTCCCAGCTCCACAAAGACATACAACCTAGTGGTTTATTCCAGCTTATTTTTAATAATTGAATAGTATCTCTAGTGCTTGAGGAGGCAGTTTTCTGCAGTTCCTTTCCGTTAAATTTTGATTTTCCAAAGTCATGGACAGAATCCTCTGAATATCCTCTTCTAGGAAAAGCAAGACTGAAAAATGCAGTTACAGAGTTTCTAAGCACATGATCAAGAGACAGGCTCGGTGACTGAGGGGAAGGCTGGGTTAGGGGGCAGGAATGATGGAAAACTGGCAGTATGGCTGTCACTGGCTCTTGTTGGTCTCTCAAATTTGCCAGTCCTTAAATCTCAGGGATATGGTCAAGCCCTGCCACCTCTGTGGGCTGGGAAAAGTGCTTTGTGGGCACGAGGAGCAATAATCAGGGCGGAATTTTATTTAAAGATTACATGAAGACCTGATTGGCATTCATGCCTAAAGTTTACATAAGCTTCCATAGTTTTGAGGAACAGATTTAGTACTGAAAATTTCCAGTGTAAATTTGATTTTTTTCTCTGACCTCAAAATGACGGGGGAGGCAGAAAATGCATGCTTTCCAAGCAAACTCTAGAATTTAAATTTTTAAATGGGTAAACAGTAACCACTTTCATGAGTAAATATATAAAAAGCACAATTATCATAGTGACAAAATTCAAAACAAGTCCCAGATCCCAGGAAGGAATGCAGACTATGACAAAAGAATCTAAATGTATCACAAATGTATGAAACCATGGACCAAAGGAGGCAGGAGGAGAAAGTGCTGACCTAAGGGATGTTGGAAATGGGTGACATCTGTAAGACTACAGGCAAAAAGAACTGTGCCTAAGAACAGCACCCTAGTTGATCAAGTTCTTTGCCATGAAAGCACGGTACTGCTCTGATACTGCTCTACATGGATACTTGAACAATTAAAGAAACTCAGCAAAAAGGATCATTTGCCCAAAAAAGGTGGAGGGAGAGTGAAACAGAATAATGACCCACCAAAACTGCCCAAGTCATAATCCATGGAACAGGGGTACATATTAGGTTATACAACAAAGGGGGCTTCACGTTGCTAATCAACTGATTTTAAAACTGGGAGAGTATCCTGGATTAGCCTGGTGGACCCTGCGTAAATTATCAGGATCTTTAAAAGTAGGACAGGAAAGCAGAAGATGAGAGTGAGAGGGAGATGTGACTCCAGAATGGCCAGACATGCAACACTGCTGACTTTGAACATGGAGTAAGAAGGCCTTGGGCCCTGGAATGTGGGCGGCTTCTACAAGACGAAAAAGGCAGGGGACAGATCCTCCTCCCAGGACTCTAGAACTGGCAACACAGTTTTATCAATATTTTGAATTTAACCCAATGAGACCAATGTCTAACCTATGGAACTCTAAGATAATAAAGAATTTAGCCACTCAGTGCATGGTAATGATTTACAGCAGCAATAAGAAAACAATACAGAGACTTCTAGCTTAATGACACACAGGAAATGTGCTACAAGGAGACTCATTTCAACTGTGCAAAATGGCTGAATGCCTTGTAGTTGTCAGGTCATTGTGTTGTAAGGGACACCCAACCTCAAACGTTATCCCTCACCTCCACTAACTACTTAAATGATGAGATAAAGATTAAAGGAAGGGGAGCAGAGGAATTCAAGGGATTTCAGAACCATGGGGAGAAGAGAGGCAGTTAAGAGAGTCCCGAGAGGGCTGTTGCTGAAGGGAACCACAATGTGCCACCCCCACCATACGCTACTTGGCCATAAAGATTGTTTTGAACTGAAGGCATTGAGCTGTCTGCTCTCCTCCCCTCTGTCTAAAAGTAAGACACAAATTCCCAGCTGCAGAGGTATTTGTCCCCCTTGCTCCTCCTCTCGGGAAGAGCACTACTCCAGAGAGAACGCTTAGTGCTTGAATTCACTCTGATCTGCATGCCAAACCTCACTCACCAACCCTGTTCAATGTACATCTCTTAGTCTCTTTGGCACAACTCCCTTCACCCACCCCAGGCCCAAACTCCTTTTTCTTTTGTCTATCAGCTTCTCCACACCTCATTACTCTCTTAGATGGAATGTAAGCTCCAAATTTCTTTGTGAACTCCCATGTCTATGCAAGTAATTATATCTGTTGGGGTTCCCCCCGCCACTCCTGGAAATTTGTCTTTTATTAGTTTGCCACTGAACCTAGAAAGATAGAGGGAGAAATGGTTTCCTCTCCTACATTGTTTTTTTGTAATCGAGGTAAGCTGCCATGTAAAATGGCTATGAAGCTGAGATTAAGGCCCAGGCCTAGTTAGAAGCTAGTGATGAACGGAAGGAAAAACTGAAACCACTCCTAAGACCCTATTTTTTTTAGATTTCAACAAGTTTGGGAAATCAAACTAACCTTAAATAAAAGACTATTTGGGGCATTCCTCTGGACTGCATCAGTGTGCACGAACAGCTGACAGTATGGGTATTCGGCCTGGATTTCACACATATTTTCCCCTATAATTTTCACAGCAACTTGATGTGGTAGGCATTGTTATTCAGATGTTATAGGTGAGGAAACAGGGGCCCAGAGGAGTGGAATGACTCGTCTAAGTTCACAGAGCTGCAAAGTGGAGGGCCTCACGTTCAAATCTAGGTCTCTCAGATTCCCAGACTCATCTGTTTCCCTGCCAATCTCTTGTGTACAGTTTGGTGAGTTGGACGGTAACAAGTGGCTGGAGTCCGGCTGGAGGACCTGATGTTATTGTGATGAGTGGGACAGGCAAAGGTGCCAACAGCCTGAGCTGGAGTTGCGGGTGTCGGGATGGGCTGCAAGGGGAGAAAGCAGAAGACTTGTAAAGAAATGCTGATGCCACCTGGGGCTCGATCGACGATGGAGAAGAAAGAGGGATCAATAACGACAATGAGATGACTATAACCTGTTTCATGATGAGTTGCATTTTCTACTGGGCCCTCCAGGGATGTGATAGATCCTTTTGGGCAACAAGTAGTTTAAAAGATGGTTGCTCCTAAAGCCAGTGGGTACCAAGGCATCTGCCTCTGAGAGAGAGGCAGCCTGGAACAGCAGTGTTTGGCCACTGTCATGTTATCATGTGACCACTGGTTCAGCAAAAGTTGTACTCAGTCCATCTCCACTCTGAGGTCCGCCTCTCCTTAGTGAAGGAGGAGCTTGCATTACTGCCTGTGTATAGGAGGCATCACTTAAAGTTCAGGGCTTCTGGAGGACTGGGGAATATCTACTTCTCCTCCTTTTCTTCTTAGAGGCCAAGTTTAGGCCAAGTCTTCTCATTCTTCCCAAAGAAACCAAGGAAGGAAAGTAATTTTGGTTCAAAATGCACTTCAGTATCAAAGGCTGCCATTTACTCCTTCTCATTCCAGCTGGAGTGATTAATATTCAGGTTGGTTCTGTGTAAAAGAATTAAGCTTGCTGGGTGTTCTCTGGCCATTTATGCTAATTGCAGCTTCTCATTTGTATTTAAAAATTCATAAAAGCATTAAGAAGCCCTTTCTGCTGACTTAAAAACTATTGGACTAGGCGATTGACGGCTCCTGCTCAGAAGAGAACAATTATTAAACTTTAATTAAACACAAAAATCTACATTTATCTCCAAAAGCTAGGAATATAAACAAATGTGCTACCAGTTAGAATGGGTCCATTAAATCTAACGAGTTACAATATGTTGTATTTTATGTGAAACTGGGCAAGGGGACAGCGAGTAGAGAAAGACTAATGATGGGGTAAGGACGTGCTGCCCCAAAACATGGCACGTTGGCATATTGAATTCGCCAACCTGAAGAAGTCTGAGGAAACTGCTGGAGAGGAAAGGCCACTGTGGCCTTGTCCTTCCCCCGCACTTCTTCCCCTGAAATAGGCATAAAACCCTCGTGTGAGAAATACCTTCCCTATACCTGGAGGAAAGGAGCACCCCCACCTCTGAAGACCAAGGGACACCAAAAAGAATCCTAAGACACAGGCCTTGTTAAGCACGCCCTCCACCCCCGTACCTAGTGTACACTTACCTTCTACTCCTTAACCGATCATGGTCTCCATGGAGGTCCACCATTCATCAAACCTAGAGAAGAACACACAGATCTGTTTCTTCGGGTCTTTGTTTTCTTATGAAGTTTCCTGTGTTACGTAAAACTTACGTTGAATAAACATGTGTGGTTTTCTCCTGTTCATCCATCTTCGTTAGTTTAATTGCCAGGCCCAGCCAGGAACCCTAAGAGGTTTGAGTAAAACTTCTTCCCCACTTACACTAACGAGATAGTGGAAAATTTCGAGCTCTTCTGCCTCTTTACTCCCCAGAAGATAAAACACCTCTTGGCTGGTAAGAAGCCCCGTGGGCCTCTAATACTGGCCTACATTAGTCAAGGAACTTTCAGAAGCAATCAGTGGTCCACTCAGTTAGAAAGTCATCTGCAGGCTCTTGCTCTAAGAAGACAATGACATGCCAAAAAAAAAAAAAACAAGGAGCCAAAAAGAGACCAGAATGAAAGATTCTCAAGTGAGAGCAGATTTCCTAGGTTTGTTTTTTTCCCCTCTCCCAGGAAATATGAACCGGTGAAGTCGATTCTCCAAATTACCAGTGCTGTCCATGGCCTTGGCTGCCATCTCCACTTTCTGTTCCTCACTCTGTGGATGGATTTTAAACTCACTTGTGCTCCCCTGTTTTGCTGCAAATTTGTTGAGCCATCCAGCAAGTCCACAGTGGCCTGGCACAGAGTGTTGCCCCCCCCCCCAGTCCTGACTGCACTAGATGTAAGCTGTGGCTGCTGCCTTCAGCTGTCTGGCTTGGCCTGAGCTGGGTAGAGCACACGTTACATAAGAATGGAAAATAGTTAGGAGGAAGGAAAAGTAGATTGCATTATTTTCAGAACCTCTAACCAAAGAGTTTGTTTGCTGTCTAAATAAAGCAGGCTGCTCTGACGCACCTAGAAATCTGGCATTTGGAACGATGGAACGATGTGGAAGCCGATAGCTCCTGCCTCAGGAGTCTGTCAAATCTGAGAAATGGACTTTCCCCGGGCCAGCATATCTGGCATGTTCTAGGTCCTCAATACACACTAATTAAAGTCTGGATTTGATCACCATTTCTGGAAAAGAATCCCATTGTTGCCCAGGGATGGAGTTGCTTCAGCATTTAGCAGATACTTCTGAACAGATCTAAAAATGGGAGCTTGTGAGGTCGGTATAGTCATTATTCCTTCTCTCTGAGAGTGTTCCACTGGAGCCATCTGTAAATGCCATCTTGTTAATCACTCATGCTAACACTATGGGGAAGGTGGTATTATCTTCACTTTACAGACGGTAGAAATGAGGCGCAGAGAAAGCAAGCACACATTCTAAGGCCATGTAGTTAGTAGGTTGCAGAGCAAGGATTTGAACACAGATCTGTCTGGATTCCAATCTCATGTTCTTGAGCACTGCTCTTGCAAGGAGTGGTGGGGCAAGATCTCCTGGTGCTGAAGGGTAAGACTAAAATCAGTACTTACCTCTTTTCTTCTTATTATTTATGAAAACCAAAATATGGATTATAGCCACTGTCCCCAGTAATGAACTGAAAGGCAGGAGAGTGTGTGGGACAAGGGGCCCTGTCCTCATCACCCAGCATCTTACCAAGCCGAAACCTTGTTTCCATCAGCTACCTTGGCTTCCTAAGCCTCCAGATGTTGGCAGGGTAGTGGGCTCTGCTTTACGGCCTCTGCTTGAATGTTAGGGGTTAATGAAAGCAGGTCATCTGTCTCAGGAATAGTAAAATCATCCCATTGCCAAATACGCCTGCCCATGATTTGGTGAGCAAAATGACTCCCACGTCTAATTTATCAGCCTGTTGAAACATGGGCTGTAGAAGGAGCTGCTGTAGTACCCCTGACTGCCTGGTAACCAAATGGAACGTGGAATACTTCATTACCCTTCAATCTCTACACTAATTCTGAACCTAATTATTGCTGTTGCCTCCCACTGCTCAGGGTGAACCGGGTGACAACTTATTATGGTTGCATCAGCCTTTTCTGCCACCTAAATGTGTGTGTCAGCTGTGGCTTCCTAACGCTTAAGGGATTAGTAATGAGCAGGAGATGAGTGAGGCTGAGCAGAGAGAGATGGCCTCTGATTATGAAATTTGATGTGTTAGAAACATTGCTTTGCAAGTGTGAACTCTGGTTCTATTTCCCGAGGGGGTGTGTTGATTCTGAGAAAAAGCTCCGAAGAAATGGAACAAAGAGAATGATCTCACATGGGTACAGAGCTCTGCATTTACTTTCACATAGACGACCTCCTTGGACTCCCACCCTCTCTCTTATTGAAGGTTTGTTACTTTATGGTGGCAGATTTGTGGCTCTTGGAGGGGCAATAGGCCCTTTCTTCACAGAGCCACCTGCTATACAAGCAACTCTAAACAGGTCACTCACATGGAAATTGTTGTTTGTGTCCCCAACAGGGACCATTTTTTGAGAATGAAAGAGGGTGCCAAAATAATCAGTAAGCATGAACTGGGTCTACAACATGTGTAAACTGGGACTCTCCTGGGCAAAGTAGGACAATGGCACAATGGCCACATGGGTACCTTCCCTCAATATAAATCAAATGGAAAACTTCAGCTGGAAACCCTTGATTTTTAAGAGTACAGGGAGTCTGTGCAGCATAAAATGTGGGACTTGAACCACCCATGCAGATTGGTAGCCTTCGAAGTCAGTGCTACTGGGGATCCCAGGGTTTCCCCAGCAGTGAGATGAGAAGAAAAGATGGCAGTGGGTAATAGGATTGGGTAGCGCTCTGGGCAGAACTGAAGCTTGCCACTGGCTAAAAGACCAGATTGAAGAGAAAGCTGGTTGAAAAATGTGGCTTCATCATGAACGCTTCACTAAAGAATAAAGAAGGAATGGCTTAGAGTCTTCTCAACAGTGGCCAGCCTAAGACCCCAGTCTCTTCCCAGCCCTTATTCAGGTGTCAAGATCGCTGAGCTTATAATGCAAGTTACCTCATCCAGGCCTCCAAGGTGAGATTTGGGTGGAGTACTCTGAAAGCAAAGAGCAGCCCACTTGAATAGACCAAACAGAACATAGCCAGCTCGTTTAAGGGCTAACATTACGCTTGGAGAAGCAATTCAAGATGGGAAAACAAAAAGCTGCAGAGCCCAATGAACCTGTGACAAAAAGGGAGGTGTTGCTCTTAAGTGGCCTAGAGAGAAGGTACTCTTGAAATAAGCAGGGAATACAGGGTTGAGAGAAAGGAGATTTACAGTTGTCCATGCGAAAAATAATACAATAATTAATAAATAATAATACAAGAATAAACTCTGTTTCATGTATTCACAACTGTAAATCTACTTCTTTCCCACCCTGTATTTCAATTTTAAACAAGCAGGTCCTTGATAACTTTTAAAATGTATTATCTGTAAAATATGTTCTCAGACAAAATCAGGAACAATAATAGTTAACATTTATTGAGCACTTCTTCTGTGCCAAGCACTATTCAAAACATTTTACATGTGCCCTGGCTGGTGTAGCTCAGTGGATTGAGCTCGGGCCTATGAACCAAAGGATTGCAGCTCAATTTCCGGTCAGGGCACATGCCTGGGTTTCAGGCCAGATCCCAGCAGGGGACTCACAAGAGGCAACCATACATTGATATTTCTCTCCTTCCCTCCTTGTTTCCTTCCCTTCCCCTCTAAAGATAAATAAATTTAAAAAACCTTTTACATGTATTTTGTCATTTAGGCAACATATAGGAAGAAATAAAAGGGATCTCGATGAATTTAAATAAACTGGAACTAAAATTGCAATGGCAGATACTGAATCCATATTCGAAACACCAGGGGACTGATTGATATCTGGGAAAAATTTAATCCTTGGTATAGAAAACAATTTCTTTTAAAATGCATGAGAAAAAGGCAAAAATAAAAAGTATTACAATGGTTATACATTTTGACGTCAAAATACATAAAGCAAAAAAGCTAATAATAACACAAGGAGAAAATGACAGAAAACCAAAAAGGCAGGAGGTGACTTGCACACGTTTCTTTGCATCTGCCAAGAGATAAAAGTAAACAGGTACAGTAGAGATGATAAAAATTAAAATTTTATGGTTAACTTAATAAACATATACCAAACTTTATACCATTTTTGTTCAAGTTCTAATAAAGCACATACCAAAAAATGCATATACATTAGGCCTAAAAAAGGATCCAAATGATTCCAACAAATTAGAAATCAAGATCATATCCTTTATCTTCAGGCAATAATTTTCTATGCTAAAGGAAATAATATAACTAATAACAATCATCTGTTTTACATATCTAATTATTTTTAAATGCAAGTGTTATAAATATATCTCAAAGAAAAAAGCAGAAAGAAATGACATAAAATTTAGAAATTAACAGTAAAGTAACAATATATAGCCAAAGTTAAAGTCAGAAGTGAATTCTTATCCTTAAAATACTTACATTATTAAATATAACAAAACAAAATAAGATAAATACTAAGCACAAGGAATTAGATAAGAAAAACAATAAGCAAACAGTAAGAAGTAGAATGTAGAAACTAATGTAGATAAAGGAAAATGGTTTTGTTTTTAAAAGTAAGACTTTTGAACCTTCATGGAAAGTTATACATTTCATACTATATGAACTGTTGCAGAATATAGTTAAAGAGAGAAATTATCCTATTACCAGTTAAGGTTTACACTAAAACCTAAGAGCAGGGCAAATCAATCTAAATGATACATAAGTAATTTTATATTAAAATAACATTATTGTGATTTATTTTGCAACTGAGATTAGAAGAATAAAAAATTCAACATATAAAGAGGGATTCAAATTTACCCTTATTTGCAAGTGGTAATGATCCCCTGTCCCCCAAAAAAACTCAAACAGAAAATTGAAACTCATGTGAGTATTATAAGTTAGTTGGTAATAAAATACATACACATATGTCACTTTACTATATACGGGTAAAAACTAATAAGAAGAAACCAAGGTAAAGATTTTATGCACAATAGTCACTAAAAATGCAAAAATATCTGCAAATAACCTTATCAAACAAACATGTACAACCGATATGAAGAAAAAGTTTTAAAACTTCTAAAAAGCATAAAGACATTTAAAAAATAAATGAATAAAATTTAACTTGCTAGATAAAAATGTTTAAGATTTTAAAGATTACTATTCTAGACGATCTTAAATTTAAATTAATGTCAAAATGCCATTGGAACATTTAAAACATGAAATAAGGATAATCAAATTCATCTGGAAAAATGAGATTAAAAAATGAGTATAGCTAGGTATATTTTGAAGAAAGAAAGAAGAAAGGAAAGGAAAAGAAAGGAAGGAAAAGGGAAAAGAACAAAGGAAAAGAAAAGAGAAGAAAAAAGATAATAGGCCAGGGATGTTCCACTCTACAAACTATTAAATGGAATGGATGAACACATACACACTCATATACACTCACACATACACACCTGCTCATGCTCACATAACTCCCATTTCTAAGTTGCCTCCCATATTGGTGGTAGTATCTTTGGTCATTATTTCATTCATTCATTCATTTACTCATCCAGTGTTTATTTAATACCTACTATATGCCAAGGCTGTGCTGATATTGAGGAGAGAATATGAGCCCAGGCAAATCCAGTCCTCCAGCTCCTGGAGTTTACTATAGTCCAGTCTAATAGGAGAGACAAGCATTATTAATCCAGTAAGTGCACTACTGAATGAAGTAGTCAGGCACTCATTCCAGAAACATGGAGCATGTGCTGTTTTCCTAAGAGCAGGTAGCCCACGAAGGTGGAAACACACAGGGACTCTGCCCTTGAAGTGTTCATGGGGACCAGGGGAGCAAGGACGTGAACATTTATTTCTAGAGATCTAAGGACCAGGCCCTGTGCTAGGTACATCCCAAGTGCTGTTAGCCTGTTCAGTCTCCACTACAGCCCTGGAAGGTAGATATTATCGACTCCATTTTAAAGATGAGAAAATCAAGACTGAGATAGAAGTAAATGGTCCAAATCAAGGTCACATGACCAGGATTTGAATGTAGGGTTGTCCAAATCAAAAGCACACGCACGGCCAAATTGCAGCATGCCTATTTCCTCGTGAAGGCGTTAAACTTTAAGTAGCTATAACATGGAACAGGACAGAAGGACATTACTTAGCTATAATGAATAATGAGGGCTGTCACTAGAATCCAAAATTGAGTAAGCAGAGAGCAGGATGCCACACCATTGCCCCCATCCCATCCAGGGCTGCAGCATCAGGGAGACCCACCCTGTGCAGTCACAACCTTTGTGGTTCCTCTCTGTCTACACTCACCTGCAACTTCCAGGCACCTAGAAACTGCTTGGACATACACACTTTCCACTGACTTTGCCCAAGCTTGAATGAGCTGAAATAAAACCAATTGCTAATGAGAAATGCAAAGCACAAACACCTCTTTACTGAAGAATAGGGATGAAGGCATTTGGCCATGTGTCAGCAAGCTTACAGGGAAGAGGCTGACTGTGGTTATTACCACGTTCATTCCCCTCAGAGTTCCACCAAATTCTTTTGATTTGCAGAATTAAACTGTAGTTTGCATATAAACAAGATCTTAATGTTTTCTGGAAGATCCCCCCGTTTTAAAATAACAATCTTGAAAACTGAAACCAAACAGCAGCAGCTACAAATGCTGTGAATTGTAATCTATGTATCTTAAAACATTAAAAACCACCTACCTTTGTTAGAAGAAAATGCACCAATTAATATCACTGTTGGATATGCAAGACTGTGTCAAATCACAGACACTGTGTGGGAGGTGGTGCAAACCTGCTGCTTTTAGCACTTGGGGCCATATTGTTGGGCCCAAAATGAGTTACAGACAAATGTCTTGGTAGAAATGACAATGAAAATTGTTCTGGGGAAGATTAGTTAAGCTCTATGCAATCCAGAAAACGTCTTAACTTAGAAATATATTTTTAGTGGTGCAATTTGCATACAGTAAAATGCACAAAGCCAGGACTCTTTAGTTTACATGTAACCAAACCGGTCAGATCCTTAAGTTGAAGCGGCTCAGGCACCAGGAGTGTGCTGCCTCATGCTCTAGGCCCTCAGACTCACCGGGATGCATGGCTCTGGCAATGTCTGCAGAGTTTCTTTCTGCTTCTCGCTTCTGCTTTCTTTCTTTGTTGGTCTCGGCCATTCCCTCTCCTTGTAGCCTTGGTAATTCCAGGTTTATAATAGTTCCAACTGAAGTCCGAGGATTGCAGCTCTTTGGCTTGGATTGGGTCATATTGCGTTTCCAAAAACCAATTACTGTGCCCAGGGCTTTTTAGGACCAGTTCCATTCCATGCATTAGTGAAGATAATGATTGAGAGAGCTAGTACCAGAAAGGAGAGGAAAGGATGCTGGACGAGAAAATCAACAAATATCTACAAAAACTCTGAAGGAGGCTTTGGTCTCTTCTGATGTGAAATGGTGATGTGATGATGCTATTCATCAACATAATCACTATTGCTTATTAAACACCTACTGTATTCCAAGCTCTCTACTAACAATCCTTGTCACAACACCATAACATCGGTGTTATTATGCCCATTTTACTAATGACGAAACTGAAACTCCAAAGGTTTTCTATGGCTCTGTTTTCCTTGTCAAGTTCCAAAGCCAGAATTTTAACTCAGGTCTGTCTTAGGATCCTAGCTCTCTCCACTGTGCTTATCCTTCAGTAAGCGTTTCTTACTCCTAATAGGATAGAAGAAAATGGTACATGCCTGTGTGCATATATGTGTATTTGTCCAGATCGAGAACTGTGAGACGTATGGACAAGGAGGAAAATTATAGGGGGGAAAAGACATGGTTTCTGAGTGGGCACCCCTGACCGCGTGGGTGTGTCCCACCAGCAGCACAGTTTACGTCTCTGGAAAGGCCCAGGCCCGTACAAAGCTAGGAGACCCCACCTGGGCCAGGGGTGTGGGGTGCTCTGTGAGGTGGGCCAGCAGTTTTCAACATCCCATTTTCCTATGGCTTTGTTTTCCTTGTCAAGTTCCAACAGCTGCGGGACTTATTAAGACAGAACCGTGCTGCATATTCATCAGCTGGCTTGTTAATCATCTGTCAAGCCCCTCTGGGGAGCAGGAATCCTGGAGCTCAAATGAAGAGGAGCACGCGGCACATCCTACCCAGTTTTGAGCGATGTGTGATCGGCACTTATATGAAAGTGGGTTTAAAGCAGGAGGAGGGTTGGTCTGTGATTACCTATTTGTTATCTTCCTCTAGCCCCATTACATGTATAAAGTAGGGAAACTCTGCAGTTTACAGAAAGGAAAACTGAGGCCCAGAGAGCAAGTGATGGAAACCTCAGAGGCAAAGTCAGGCCTCCTAACATTTCATTCAGCATCCCGAAGGGTAGGGATCTTTCATTTGTGCTTTGCTGCCAAGAAGTTGCTTGTCAAAACATGATTCTCTAGGATGCATGTCCTTTGTCTCTTTAGTTCACCAACAAACCCCAAGTTCCTAGAATCCTAGTCATAGAAGAGATTTAAAAAATATTTTCTGAATGAATACGTGAATGGTGAATGAATGAGTCCACATTCTCCAGACCTGGAGTGGGCACCTTAATTATAGTATCCAATGAACATAGCTGAGTCTCATTCCACCAAGACTTCCAGGAGTGCTGTCCTCTGTAAGCCTTCCACAGGGCCCCACTGATGGTGGCCGAGTCCCACAAACCCAGTCTCATTGCACCTTCTCTTACCCAAGTAGCTGCTTTAGGCTCTTTGGCATGCCTCAACATTGCTTCTCCTATTCCATGTGCTCTTCCTATCACTTATCCTAAGGATTGGCCCAGCCCCTGCCCTAATTCTTCCAAAGCACAGGTCTTGACAGCCAAAAGCATCTAATAATCAGTTTTCTCTTCTGTAGAATGAGTGTGATAACAATAGAGCCTATTTCGTCATAATTATCAGGAGTCCATGAGTTAATCCATGTGAAATATCAGGCTACTAGAGAGTAAGTATATAGTTAAGAGTTAGCTGTTGTCATTATCACCAA
>PVKM010011089.1:0-33816 GCA_004027735.1 Carollia perspicillata
CAGCTACAGTTCTCTGCCACGCAATCATGACGGACTTCTGCAGAGACAGGCTTGTTTTTAGCCTGGAAATAAGGACTAAGAAGTATGAAAGGGGACACTATCAAGGCATTTCTCTTTTTGGAAGCACAATTGTACTCTATAGTTGTGAAATTAATGTTCATAAAACCAGTATTCGACTATTAAGGGAAAGAAAGTGCTTGGAAAGCAGCTGATCTCTCTGTCTTCTGTCTTTATTTCCTATAATCCAAATCTCACATAATCACCAAAATGTCATATGTTTCTTTTATCATTCCTTATTTTTCTTCCTTAAATTAATAAAGTTAGATTTCTGGTAATAAAAGATTATTCTGCCTAAAACTCGGTTAATCGCTTTACTCCCTGCATTAAGATATTCAACAATTTTGATTCTAAGGTAAAGCACATATCATAAAAGCCTTACGGTAGGACTCAAGCCATAGAGAAAGATTGAGAAAGACCCTGCCTGCCTGTCACTGAGCTTGCTTGTCTCCCATTAATTCAGTCTCATTCTAGCCTCTCGGAGGTCTGAATCTGTGGTAAGCAGGAAGACAGACATGAGCACAACAAGGACAATGGGCCAGGTACACAAGGTCACCACAGTGGAAAGCCCCAGGTTTCTAGCAGTTGGTAAAAGTGGGAAAACAGGGTTTTTCCCCCAGGGTAAACCTTTCCTTCCTTAGTATATTGCTGGTCATGTGATTTAGACCCCCTGACCTTTCATGTGGCTGGTCAGTCGATGCAAACCCTCCCTGACCTTTCCTCCACTGGCATGTTGCTAGACATGGAGTAAACTCCCCTGGAGGATGAAGAAGGGGCCCAAGAGTGACCTCATGCAGCTCCCACGTGGACCCTTGCACAACCACTCCCTGATGCAGTAACCCCCAGGAATAACATCTAGGCCTTAGAAGTGTTTCAGCTCTAGGCCCAGAAAAGCACCAAAATCAGACAAGTGACATCATTGCCGACAGAACCAGCTACATTCACTAATGACCCTCTGTCCTGCTACCCACCAATCAGTGGAGACCATGACCCTGGAAGGACACACTCGGAAAGCTGATGAATATTCTATTGAGATTCTCCCCTGGGACCTCCAGATAAACCCCCTGACGACGAAGGACCCAGCGTGCTCTCCTCTCTAGACCACACCTGCTCAAATTTTCTTTTCAAGATTACTTTGCTTTCTTTCTCCTAAGCTTCAAGGGCTCATCTTTTGGCTCTGTAACTTGTTTCCTAAGACCACTTCTATTGTTCACATCGTCTGTCCCTGTGACTTTCTATATAAACTTTCTCTTATAGTTTGAGTCTTGCCTCTGAATTCTTCCTTAGCTAAAACTCAAGTTCTGAAGTTGCTGAACCAAGGTCCTGTCTGACTCCACTGGTCTAACACCTGGTGTCATTCTCACTGCCAACAAATGTACCATTGAAAGGAATCACAGAAGATTTAAAAAAGAAAAAGAAAAAAGATGACATTATTCCCCAGGTATTACAAATAGATGCTGGGTGATCATTGTGTTTGGAGCACCCTCTGTGTGGGCTCTTGAGAATCATCAGAGATAAACTGTCTCTTTCCACCAATACAAGCTTCTAATTCCCTGTTAAACATTTTGAACTTGCAACACAGAGAGTGGCTGAGATTTTCCTGAACAAACTTTGTCAGATCACCCATTGATTTAATAAAATGCTCCCCTAGGTGAACATACACACACCTTATGCTCCATCCAAAGCAAAGTTCTTGCCATTATCAAAATTCAATCCATTGCTTGGATACATACTGCACTCTCTGAATGGCATGTTCTTTCCCTGACGTTCTGTCTAAAATATTCCCATTCATCTTTCCAATTTAAATATCACCCTCTAACTGGGGTTTTTCCTAATTCTTCCAATTATTGACACACTCTTTGGGGGGAGCCTATAAAATCTTACTCATGCCCGTTACATGGTGTTTATAGCATCATTTACATGCCCTCCCATTGTCAAGAGGAATCGTGTATTATTAGACTTTGTGGCCTCAATTCCGTGCAAAGATTGCCATACAGCAGGCATTCAATAACATGTGTTGAACAAATCGTCCATTTTGACATAAAATGTCATTAGTATAAATGAACATTTTCTTCACAGCACACTCTCAAAATCGGGAGAGTAAATCTGTGTGTTAGGAGTGCATCTAAGCCTCATTGAAGCATCCCAGGAGCCCCTCTGTCCAAGGGTATGTACGAGAACATGAAGAGACAGATACATAAGGATGGGAAGGAGCATACGTTATCCTGCCTCTCCCTTGCCTTTCTCCTCTCAATCTCTTTGTCAGTCATGAATTCAATTACTTCATGTACTGGCATCCTAGGAAGCAGGTTTTATCCCAATTCCTGATGCTGATATTCTCACACATTTCTCCTCCTGAAGACCTGTTGTGGAGGAAGGGGCACCTCCATGTTGTCACATTAATGGTACAGTGTGGCTGACCTTCCTGCAGGAGCTGCCCTGGCTGCCCAGACACGTGGCACCACCTGCTGTCACAGCGGCAGCCTAGGTGCAGTGGAACGTGCGCCTGTCACATTTGTAAGGCAGCAGCCTCACAGCTGGGAGAGAAGCCCCAGCTGCGACGTCAGTTTTCCCTCATTAACACTGGGTCAAAATGATTCTGGTAGTTAAAATGACTCCTCTTTAATTAAATTCATGCCAGCTTCTACGTCTCACCCTATCCCAGGAATTTCCAGTCTGCTACTTAAGGAAAAAGCAGACAAAAAGATAATAATCTTATTAGATCTTTTGTGTGGGTACTAGTTTCTGAGAAACTTCATTCAATCAAATACTATTAAACAAAAATTACTGACAACTACACATTTAGTTGATTCATTCAGCAAATAGGGCATTTCTTGGGCAGTGACTTGGCCAGGGTTGTCCTGGGGACTGGAGTAGACAGATAAAACAAGATAAGCATGTTCTTTGCCCTCTTGGAGCTTACAGTCTGGGATTTATTGCGGGTGGGAATAAAATAAACAAAATAGATGTGCAACATGCTAGAAGAGTAAGTGCTGTAAAGAAAAACAGAGCGGAGCAAACGGTAGAAAGTGCTGGTGGGAGAAGGTGAAATAAATACACTCTTAGCTGGAGCGGTCAAACAACTTCACTGGGGAGTGTTCTTGCTGTAGGTCTGAATTTCAAGCAAGGGAATCAGCCATGAAAGTGTCTATGGGAACAGCATTCCAGGCAATGAGAATCAGAAGGACCTGGGACAGGAGACTGGAGTGTTTGAAGAACAGCAAGGGGGTCAATATGCCTTCATCTAGGAAGTAGAAGGTGAACTGGAGAGGCAAGAGGGGCCAGATCAGTTAGAGGCAGGCACCTGGGGTGGAGACTTCAGAGAAGGTCAAAATTACTAAGACATTTGTGAAAGGATTTTAATTAGGGCCATGCTCAATCTTCCTTATTCCTCTTGAGGAGTAAAAATAAATTAGCCAATTTAAAAGGAGTAAAACCAAAAAAATGTATTCTTAGTGCCAATTTGTTAGGTTATTTGTTATGTTATCTATTTTCTAGAAGAAATAACCTCGCTAAAACATCTCATTTATTTATATCCAAAAGACTTTGCATAAACTGAAGTTCAATGGGTGTGAGTATTTTTACAAAGTTCAGGGAAATTACTTTCCAGCTTTAAAGCAATGGGGGGAGATTTTGCCCATGCTCTTGTGAAATGCTTTTAATTTCCTCGGAATGCTATCATGTTTTTAATCCTTTTAGAATAATCTTCTGAGGTGATCTATTATTTTACCACTTAATCTCAAAGTATGGTGTATGAGTGCTATCTAGTTCCAGGAGCCATGATACCAGTTTTTATCATGAAGAAGGAAAATACCCAGTAACATTTGGGATGTATCTGCCTCTGGCTTCTTATGGGACGAGTCGCTCTGTGACTTCTGGAGTAGCTTCAAGCTTCTGAGCACCCAGCGAAGCATCTTTGACCAAAACAAAATGAAAAACAACAACGACCTTGCTGATGTAAGGAAACATTCTTGGGATTGTTATTCGAGAATCTAAGAATCATTAGGACCTGAGGTAAACCCATGGTTTACTAACTGGAGATTTTGTTCATTTGTTTCCAATTCCGAGTCACAATTGTATAGAAATGATCTGACTAGCACAGGAAGCAGACCTGTCTGCCTGTTCTGTCACAAACTGTCACAGCTGAGGCAACTAGAACCTCAGTCCTTGGCTGGGCTGCATATTAAGTTTTGCCATTCCTCCAAGGTCTATCCTTACCACCAACTCATATTATAAATAATTTTCAGTTTTTGGAACTCAAAATACATATACAAACAACTTAAGTATTAAAACTACATGTAGCCACTAGAAATCCCTTAACAATCTCCTTGTACAAAACCCACTTGTCCTCGCCCATGGCCTTCGGTGCTCTTGCCTTCCAAGCAGGCATGGTCAGGGGGAAACTTACAGGGCGGGGCCAAAGTGGTTTTACAGCTCTTTATATGGAAGAAGAATACAATAATTAATAAATAATAATACAAGAATACCCTCTGTTTCCCATACTCACTACTGTAAACCTACTTTTGCCCCACCCTGTATTTGATAGTCAGACTTTCTGCACTTCAAAGGACTCCGTGTAGGATACTAGAGATGAAGAATATATTTTCTTGCTTTTCCCAACTGAATTCTAAGAAGCCACCAGACTCTCTGCAGCTATACTGCAACATCCTTGAGAAAAGGGAAGGTAACCTTGTCCACTGACTTTATGGTCTTCCAGCTGGGGTCTGCAAGTTGAGATGAGTGACACATACGGGCAGCCTCTCTTTTTAGAGCTCCCTGACTCTACTTTGATTTAGGCTTCTTTTGTTCATTTTCAAGCTGCAAGAAGCTGGATTCAGAAAACCAGTAAGCTTGGATGCAGATTCTCCCCCACAGCCTCCAGGTGAGAGTCCAGACCAGCTGACACCTAGATACCCAGCTTTGTAAGGTGCCAGGCTGAGAAGACGTAGCTGAGCTATGCTCCACCAGATTCTGACTTCATGGACTATGGGATAATGAGTGGGTGCTGTTTAATCTGTTAAGTTTTTGGTGATTGTTACAGTAGTGACAGCAAACAAATACTAGGTGTTGACTTAAAATGCTGTTAAAATCATCCCACATTTTGCCGTGAACTTACTTACTGCTTTTGACAGCAGAAGAACCAAATGGTAATTTAGTATTCAGAACATGAGGCCTTCACTAGCAAGGTTTTGTAATATTCAGAGTATCTGCACGATCCCTTTGGCTTCTGAAAGGCCATCACTACTTTTGTACATTTGTCAGGGGGGCACTCATTTTCTTTGTAGGCTAGACAGCGGCCTCTAATACTCACATATCAACCTCTGGAAACTAGAAAGAGGTGCCTGTCTCTTTTCTTTGTTCTCCTCCTTCAGAGAAATCTTTCTAAGTAAGGGAAACTTAGTGCACAAAATTCAGAAAAGAGCCACAAGGTAACCCCATTCCCATATCTTAGCAGACTATAGTCTGTGATAAATGGTTAAACCGTAGGACTTAAAGGAAAAGCCTTTCAAGTGTGAGTTCTGTTCAGCCACTTTTCACTTTGTAGATATTTAATTCTTTCTATTTGAGGTAAGTATGAAGGAGGTTCCTCATATGTTTAAGAACAATACACATATGGGGGGCCCCAAAGCCTTGAGGAAGTCAGGCTGACCTGGGAGCTTGAACAAAAATGACCGGTGCCACCTTAGTTTGTGAGGGCTGCCATAACAAAGAACCACAGACTGGAGGGCTTAAACAACAGGAACTAATTCCACATAGGTCTCTAGGTTACAAGTCCAAGATCAAGGTGTTGGCAAGGTGGGTAACGTCTGAAGGCCTCTTTCCTTGCTTGTGGAAGGCCATCTTTTCCCAGTGTCTACATGTGGTCTTCCCTCCATGTATGACTCTATTCTAATCTTTTCTTCTTATAAGAAAATCAATCATATAAGATTAGGGCCCACCCCAACAACCTCATTTAGCTTTCACTATAATTTTAAAGATCTATCCCCAAATACAGTCACATTCTGAAGTACTAGGATTACAACTTCAACAAATAGCTTCTGAACAGACGAAATTCACTCCAGAACAAGTGGCATCAAGTTACTTCAGGGGGCCCTGGCTGGTGTAGCTCAGTGGATTGAGCGCGGGCCTGCGAATCAAAGGATCGCGGTTCGATTCCCAGTCAGGGCACATGCCTGGGTTGCAGGCCAGTTCCCAGTGGGGGACCCACGAGAGGCAACCACACATTGATATTTCTCTCCTTCTCTCCTTCCCTTCCCCTGTAAAGATAAACAAATAAAATCTTTAAAAAAAAAAGTTACTTCAGGGGTGCAGCGCCATCTACTCATGGCTACCAGTGGTCCTTCCAGGCAGTGCAAGAGGAGCATTCTCACTGCTGTCATTGGGTTCCAGAAGAGATTTATCTCCCGTGTAAGGGAAGAGAGGACAATAGCCTATCTGCCAAAATTAGGCGATAGAAAGTGATAGAGCCATGATAAAGCAAAGGCTCCTCATACAAAGCCCAGTGGCCTTTGTATTGCATTGTATCATTAGTACCAATTTACAACAGAAAGCTTCTCAGGAAAACATATGTATTCTGTTAGAATTACCAGGACATCCTATTAAATTAGAAAACCATTAGCATTTATCCACTCAACTGTTTATCTCTGTTAAATTCCATGCTTTCTGAAATATCCATACAATGGAGATAACTTTTATTTAATTTCATGTATTTCTTTCACTGAACATAAAAGCTAATTAAAATAACCCCTGACATTTATTGAGTCGAAATGTAGCATATGCTTTACTAAGTGGTTTACATACATTGCTTCACTAAACTCACAATAATCGTATGAGCTAAATACTATGATTATTCTGACGTTACAGAAACAGGACTGAAGTTTGTAGAGTCAATATCTTGCCAAAAGTCACACGACCATTATGTAACAAAACAAGATCTATCAGGATTTTTCCAACTGCCTCTCTGATGGTTATTAGCTTCAGAATATAATAGGCAAAACGTCTATCATAAGATCAAGAAAAGTCACATCATCACTCACAAGTTCTCATTTATAATGCAAATATATATTGACAAAAGGTAATTCACTGATTGTATTGCCATATAACATGAGCTCTGCTGTCAAACTGGCATTACAAAATTATAGTGCTTCTGTGTGTGAAACATTTTATGGGTTTTTAGAGGTAGGAAACCCCTTTCTATTATACTAAATTGTAAAATTCTCTAGAAATACAGCATCACATACACATAACCAAAAAAAAAATTAGTAATAGAATATAATCTTCAGGCAAATAACAAACTACTCTGGTACCTGGGTCAAATTCATTAAGATAATGGCTAAGGCTACCTACTTCTGAGATAATATTTTAAAAGCATAGGAATTTTTAAGAGGAAAAACATAACCACAAGCATTGCCTCAGAGAGAATAAACAGGCCTACCTAGAAAGCAAACCTATTCCAATTTTTCCACAGGAATTAAAAATCAAACCATAATCTGCATTAGAAAGTTTCTCCCTAGGAAATAAAAGATTTGAATGACACTACAAATTTCTGTTGACTTATTTCAAGCAAATTATTGCCACTTCTTAGTAAGGTGTTTATTTATCTAGTATTTATCTAGCAGTCTGTGGAGAGCAGCTATTTTCTTTTCTTGTCAAGCCTCAAATGGAAACAAACCCCTCTGCAAATCCAGCTCTGTGACCAGAACTGCAGCCTCATCAAGAGCCTGGAGGTCTGCTGGAAGTGCCTCAAGAGCTAACTTCACTGGAAACTGTGGAGTGGCAGAGCACCCTCTGCTGGTTAAAAGCCTGGGGCTACAGTGTAAAAACACCTCAAAAAAAAAAAAAAAAAAGGTGGAATAAAGATTCCAGATACAGACATGATACTGCAAAAGTTTTCCACCAGTAGGTCGGCACTAAAAGAATTGTTAAAGAAAAATTGGGGGGCACAGAAAAATTATACTGGATGGAGATTTACAACCACACAAAGGAATGACAAGCAGCAAAATGGCAAATAAGTGAATAGATAGAAACTTGTTCCTATCTTTAAGTTCCTTGAAAGATAATTGGCCCTCTGCTCCTCCTTGCTTCACAAACAGCCACATGTTGTCATACAAAGCCAGTGCATTCCTGAGACCTGATAGTTACTGTCACAGTAAACAGATTTGTCCATACTGAGTTCCCAGATGCCAATGGCTGCTTTCAATTATAACGAAGAGGAGACTATCATCATTAATGACTCCTTCATCGCATAAACTACATGGTCTATATGTCCCTGTATGACTTAATACATGGCATCTTCAGTGGCGTAGTCAAAGCTGAGAACTCAGTGCTTGTCGACAGTAGGAAGACCATCTCTCTTTTCCAGAAGCAACATGCTTTCAAACTCAAACAGAATAATGTTAGTACTGAATCTGTTGTGGAGTCCATTGGCCCTTGGGTTTGCTTGAAAAGTGGAGCTAAAAGATTCATCATCTCTGCCTTTTCTTCCGGTGGTTTCATATTTAAGAGGGTAGAGAAACTGGGTATCTTTATCCCAGTTTCGTTCGCAGATTCTCTGAACCATTAGAAGTATGAGAACATCCTCAAGACTGCCAGCAATGCCTCTGGCACCACCAACCTCTTTGACCCCCAGATAGAATTCATCCGAGATGACTTTGACATTCTGGAGGCATCACAGTCCATCTTGTCACTGACACTCAGAGGCTATGGATGGCCTATCTGGGAAACTGGCATGACAGCATGAGGCTACTCAAAACATCCCTGTACCTAATGAAGCTGCCAACATTGTGGGCAAGGTCATTCCTAAATTGAATGGGATGTCTTTCTGTGTCCCCATCCCCAAAGTATTGGTCCTGGGTCTGACCCACTATCTCAAGAGATCTGCCAAGCATGATGACACCAAGGTGGTAAAGCAGGTATCAGAGAGCCTTCACAAGGGCATTCCAGGCTACACTGGTAGCCAACATGTCTCCTATGACTTTAACAGTGACACCTAATCTGCATTTGATGTTGAGGCTGTTTTTACCCTCAGTGACCACTTTGTCAAACTTTTTTCCTGATAGAATGATGGATTTGATTAAAAGCAGGGTGGTATACCTTATTGGCCACATGGCCTCCAAGGAGTAAAAGTTACCTGGACTACCACTCTCAGCATTAGCAAGAGAGAAAGGGGAAGGTCTCCAGATTGGGGGAATTTATACCCAGCTCAGTCTTCCAACACACTGAGGTTTTTCAAACCTCCACCCAGTTTCCATCTCAGACTCCCTGAAGAAGAATGGCTTAAAGAGCCTTACGTTGTCACACACCATCAGTAAAGTGTACTGTGCTCCACTTGAAAAAAAGATCATTGACTGTTTAAAGCAAAAGTAAAAACAACATGCTGTGTGGCAGGGTCCCTGACTGTGACACAAATGGCATCAAGATCAGTAAAGAGGAATGGCAATGTGCTGCCATAGGATGCAGAAGTGTTATACGAGTAATGCATGAATGTAAACTGTGATAACTTAAATATGCATATGAGGTCTGTCCAGAAGATATCTAGTGATGTGCTATGAAAAATAGACATTTATTGAAGAAGATACAAGATATAAGAAATATTGTACATAGGACAGTGATGCCTCAGTCCCCTTCAAAGTAGGCACCTTGGAACCTCACACAGTTCTCCCAGACACCATCAGAGCTGCAACCATGATATTTTCCTAAATCTCACCAATGGTCTGAAATCTCCTCCCTTTCTAAGGTGATTTTAGTTCTGGGGAAAGCCAGAAATTGTAGGGCCCCAAATCTGGGCTGTAGTGGGGCTGAGTCACCTGGATGATTTGATGTTTTGCCAAAAAACTCTGTACAAGATGTGATGCATGAGCAGGTGTGTTGTTGTGATGAAGTGCCAATCACCAGTTGCCCATTTCTGCGGCCTTTTGAATCATCTGGAAAGTTTCTGCAAAGGAATGTTCAAGCTTAATGCCAAATTTGACGCAGACTCATTGCTCTGCTTGCTCAGTCATTTTGAATGTGATGGCCACATGGTACACATGCTCACTCAATGGCATCTAGTGCCATTCCTCCCCACTGACTAGTACAGTGAAGTCGTTATTATTCATGCGTGCACATTCCAGTCCACTCTCCTTGGCTGCCAGGTTGCATCAATGTCATGCAAACAGTTCTCATTACGTTAACAATGGATGGACTTTTTCTGACAGACCTCATACAAAGGGCTGTAGGAATCCTGAAGGAGTACAACTCCTGCTTTCAGGAGGTGGAGGTGAGTCAGAGTCATTTGAAAGCAACATTTGAATTGGACTAGGAAGGAAGGAAGGAGGGAGAGAAAGAAGGAAGGACTGATTGATTGATTCATTTATATTTATGAGGTTTGATGGAGAAAATGACATTCCAGGAGATCATGTCCATGAACAAAATGTCAGATATGGAAAAGCATGGGATGTTTATGAGAAACAATGAGTATAATTTTAATGCAGCAAAAGAAACATGGAGGAGAATAGGCCCAGGTGAGAGTATGAAGAACCTTGAATGTCAGATATTTGAGTTCAGGCTTTGATTTATAGCAAATGGGGAAGCACTAAAGATTTTCAAGTAGAAGAGTATGTAACTATTATTATTCCCCAGAAAATTATAAATGGCAGTAGCAGGTAGTATATTTGACTCTTTCTACCTATTTTTTCTTCTATCCTTCTTCTTTTCTAAAAATCATAACATGAAAATAGTTACTTAAGAGCCTTATCAAATTGAATGCTTCTTGAAGCATTCTGATCTCTCACAAAGTAATCTTATTAAATTTTGCTTTCATTATTTGCCTATTTGTTTGGAAACCAAGTCATTCCTTATTTCCTGTGTATCGGTTCTTAATCTGCCTAGTTGCAAGCTTCTCTATAATATGATACCAAGATTTGTGAGAGACTTCTAGCGTGAAGACATGGAAATCTGCAGTGGATAGCGTAAGAGATGACAGGAAGGATGTAATGGATGATCTGAGATTCTAGCAACCATGAAAAGTAATGTTGTTCTCCTCTAAGGAGGCAGCCCAGCCATTGTACATCTGAAGGTAGCAATATTGCTTATGAGTCATATACATAAGTGATAGAACTGATGTATAACCTCAGGCATGTGTTACTCTAAAGTAATTTAAAACCTTTACTATTTCCGTTATTTAAGGAAACGAGGATTTACCAGCCATAGCAGAACATACCAGACATCACAGAAAGACCTAGATCTAGTAACTTGTTCTAAAATCTAGGACACCCCTAGTTTTACAGCCTGATTCTAAAGGCAAATGTTTAACATCTTCCCTAATTGCTTAAAATCACTTAAACTTTAGAATGGATAGTATATTCTAGTACACTGTAAAAATTTTGGTTAGTAGATAATTTTTTCCATTCTTAATTATCATTATGTATTTATCTTTCCCTGTAGTTAAGCCTAGTAAAACTGGGAAAACAAAAGTAGTAAGGGCAAAGTTTAGAAGTATATATCCTACTTTCCAGAATAATCTGTGATCAGAGTGGTGGAGATAAGAAGAAGATCTTAGATTAGAGGCAAAGGGCTCAAATTAGAGGCAAAGAGAACAGGGTCAAAAGGCAAATACTACGGACATGAGAGGGAAGAGTTGGAGTTTTCTGGGAACTGAACTGAGAACAGGGGATTAGATGATCACATAGGTTAGAGAAAGTCCTCCAGGTTTTGTTTTCTCCCTTCAAATTTCATTAAAGTATAATTTACATATAATAAAATGCACTCATTTTAAGTATAGTGTAAGTGTTAACTCATATACCACCAAAATCAAGACAGAACATTTCCATCACCCCAGAAAAGTACCCACATGTCCCTTCCAGCCAATTCCTGGCCCATGCAACCAAAGACTTACTTAATTCTCACAGTAAAATAGCTTTGCCTTTTTAAAAATTTTATATAAATGGAATTCTTCTGTGTGCAAT
Source organism: Carollia perspicillata (assembly GCA_004027735.1). Taxonomy (NCBI): domain Eukaryota; kingdom Metazoa; phylum Chordata; class Mammalia; order Chiroptera; family Phyllostomidae; genus Carollia; species Carollia perspicillata. Next base: position 12,003 of record PVKM010011089.1, read on the forward strand.
GTTTGTGTTTATGTTATGCTCAGCATGGTAACTTGGAGACTCATCTGTGTTGTTGCTGCATCCATACTTGACTCTTTTTCTTTTCTGCAGACTATATCCCATTGTATGCCTATAGCATATCCGGTTTTGGGAAACTGAAATTAAAGCTGCTTATGAATGCTCAGGAACAAGTCCTTTTGGATATGTGTTTTCATTTCTGTTAAATAAATACATAAGAGTAGAATTTCTGGATCATACAGGTATATCTTTAATTTTTTAAAGAAACTCTCAAGTCTTTTCCAAAGTAGTTGTACAATTTTATATTTCTACCAGCAGTGTAGAAGAATTCCAGTTGCTCTACACCATCTCCATCATTTGGCATTTTGTTTTTAATTTAGTCATCTTAGTCTGTGTAGTCTGACTTAATACTGAGCATCTTTCCAGGTGCTTATTGGCCATTTGCATATCTTCTTTTGTAAAGTGTCTGAAACCCTATGAGCATTTAAAATTGTATGTTTATGGAAGTATGTGTATCCTCTTGTATATTTTCTGCTCTAAAATCCAAGACTCTGCCTTTTCTTTTTAATATCTTCCCAGTTCTCATGGAAATAATAACTAATGAACTCCTGAATGAAGGAAAATGCCATGGTTCTTCTATACAGGCACTTTGCTGAGCACTCTCTGGTGTCAACCCCTTACAATAGATTGGCATGAACCTCACTCTTTAAACTTAAGCTGCTCACCACCACCTAGCCTATAGATCATTTTTATATGGAGAGAGAAAATATACATTTATAGCTATTCTTTGAAAATACTACTCCTAATTACTTTCACATGTGTGAAATAATGATGGAGCAGTGAGTCCTTTTTCTCCAGGAAATGCAAGCAGACAGCCTGTTCTATGATTGGCAGGCATGATGTGTCTACCCGGTTCATCACAGGACATGATCATCTTGCAGTTTATATAATGCATCAATCATCTTGGGTTATGGAATCAACAACTCTGAAATTTAAACAGTATGCCACAATAATTATGCATTTCTCACTCACAGGTCTGAGAGTTGCCGTCACTCTGCTCAGCTCGGCTCCATGTATCTTCTTGTTCTTAGGCCCGGGCCGGTGGAGAGCACTTCTGCTACTGCACAGATCAAGTCACATCGCCAAGCTTCACAATGACGTTGGAAGTATATTCTGCCAGTAAAAGGCAGTCACATGGCAAAGCAAATGGATGTATACCTCTTAAGAAGGGAGCACACAGTTGAGAACAATAATGAAAATTCACCTCACTTGGTTAAATGAGCTGAAACAGCAGTCCCATTCTTCAGAGCCGGGCTATGCTCTCTCCTGAGAGTGTTCTCAAGCCATCTACAGCTCAAGGCAGTAGAAAAAGCAAACATCACTCCCTCGACATAGTCGTGTAAGCACTTAAGTTTAACTCCAAAATGCAGACTAAACTACATATAGAAAGAGATAATAAAGCAGTTTCTCGAAAAGACCTTAGGGTTAGGGCTTGCCTACCTTTCATCAGATGCCCAGAATCAATTACACAGTAAGCACTGAAGCCTGGATGACGGAAAACAACTAGTTAAACCAGGAGGAAAACCTGAAAACTCTTCCATTCATCTATTCTGAGTGAAATATATATACAGTTTAAATGAAATAAAATTCCCCCAGCCAGCCAATTGTAATAACTTGATAAACCACTGATTGATATGTTAAACTGAATATTTCACCCACCCTTCAAATCTTTATTATATATGTCAACTGGTCACATGGATAATCCAAGTGTGACCTTCCTTAAACAGTCTACTGGAAACACCCCAGTTTTAGCCAATTCCTCTTTTGTTCACAGAAGAGAGGTAAGAAATCCTAAACTACAAAAGAACTGCTTTACAACCCAGCCTTGGATGCAGACACAACTTTGTAAAGATGAACTCTAGAGGGAAAATGGCATAAAAGGAATTCTAGTAACTTGCGTGAATATGCTTAGCAAGGCCTCCTTCCGATTTGCTTTATAGAGAGATTCAGAACTCTGAAGGGCTGGCCAAACCAGCTAAATGCTTTTTTGGAAAAGCCAAAGGAAAAAATAAGCAAACATCTGCTTAGACTGGGGCCTTGTGCCTTTTATAGTAAGCAATAGTAAGATAAAAACTTTATTGAGCTCATAGGTTACTGTTGCAGAAATCACCACCCAAAGTAGGGGATATAGCCTTAGAAATAAGGTAGGGTAGCAACTCTATCCTTTTCAGAAAACAAGGAGAGCCACTTTTCCTCTGTAATAGCCAGTCTCCAAGATGGCTCCCAATGACTCCTTCCTCCTGCTATTGCCATCCCCATAAAATTCCCTCTCATTTCATAACCAGAGTTGGAATGACTAATAGGATATAGTAGAAGTGATTGTGTTCCATAGCACTGTTGCCTCTGCCTTGAACCCTCTCTCTCTAGTCACTCACTCTAGGGAAAGCCAGGTTCTGTGCATTGCGCTGGCCAAAACGACGGGAAGGAAACGAGGCCTTCCACGCAACAGCCTGAGGGGGACCAGAGCCTGTCTGCAGCCACCTGAATGAGAGCAAAAGCAGACTCTGTACTTAGATGAAACTTCGACGTCAGGACACGGCCCCAGCCAACAGCTGGACTGCAGCTACAGGAGAGCCCTTAAGGCAGAGCCATCCAGCTAAGCCGCTCCCAGATTCTGACTCAGAAAACCTGTGAAATAATCCACGCTTACTGTTTTAAGCTGCTGAGTTTTCGAGTGATTTATTCTGTGGCAATAGGTAGTTAACATACCCTGCCTGACAAAGTATGTCATGTCTGTTGGATCTTACTCTTCAAAGGTCAAAGAGAAAAAACCTGAACTTTTTACTTAGTAGTTTCTAATTTTTTCCTAGCATTCAATTAATATTAATATTTTATTATGTGTACATTCTAATTTCTAAAGGCATTAGAAACCTTAAATTAGATATATATACACATTAAAATGTAGAAGTCAACATTTGTCAATATAAAATTTCCCTTTGTGCAGCGGGAGGTTAGAAATCCTACTTCCAGTGATATATACCTCACTTTGCTGCAGTGAGTCGTGTTGCAAAGGTTGCATTCCCATTGTTTCTGTTAGACTAACAGAACAGGCACCAAACTTTTCCAAGATTCTTAATAATGGTAATAGAGAAAAATCTAGTGTGATATTTATATCATCACCATATATTTATATCATCACCATATATATTGCTTATCAGAATTATTTCAATACTAATCACATTGATACCTTTTTAAGGAAGTTTTTATTAAATATATTTCATTGAGAGGTCCTTATATAAAAGACAAAAATAGTTTGAAAGTAAAATGGAAAATAAAGGGCAATATAATTATTTTTTGTTCCTATTAAGATGTTCTAAAATTTCATATAGCCTTAGTAGAATCCAACCTGGATGTTATTAAAACTTGAGAAATAAGCTTTATGGCTAAACTAAAAGCTAGTTTGAATATAATTTTTCTTGCGCTATATTAACTTGGTTAGCCAATTGTCAAATTTTATCAAATTGTTTCACTAGTAGTAAGCAAAATCTGCCATTTACTGGATCCTTTTAATGCATCAGGTTTGTACACTTGACACACTTGAGCATAGATTTTATTATTATGAACTGGAAGAAAGTAAAGCCTTTAAAATTATGACTACAGTGTCCACCGTTCCATTGCTGGTAAGGGGCAGAAGACTTACACCCAAAGAGTCTTGCTCTAAAATCCCCAGTTTTGCCACTCTTTGCACTGCACTTTGACCGAGTGGCTGAGAAGCTGCTTCTCCATTCCTCGTTAATTGTTTTCTCGTCTAAATTCCTGTAGCACTAACTACAGTCTTTTCCAGATAACAGAGAACATAAAATGAGGTCGCTGCTGCTGATAATAATGATAGCTTCACATAATAAGTCCTTAATATGCTTTTAATACTTAATACTGGCTTTATAAGTATTCATTCAGTTAATCCTCACAATGATTATGATAAAATGTATAAAGCATGATAATAATGCCCATGTTATAGCAGGGTAAAATGAAGCATAGCCATCTTTTACTGTTTAGTGTAGAAAGAAAAGATTTTTAGAAGTCTGTGATTGAACCCGCAATTCTGCCATAAAATTCTGTCATTTGTATGAAACACTAAAATAAAACATAATTTTCTTATTTATAAAATAAGGATATATCTTGGTTGGACAAGGTAATATTTTCATCTTATTAGCCCGTACAAGTATCCCTTCTTTAATTGTCAGCATCTTAAAATCTAAAGCTATGCTTCATGTACCTGTCTTTTATTACTTGCAGAAATAGAAAGAGCTCAACAAATACTACAGAATACCTGTGAACTTAAGCTTAAAAGGGAACAAAAATGTTAGTATCCATGTTAGAAGCCTGTATCAATCATATCATATAACATTCTTAAACTTCTGGATTTCTCCTATGATAGCTCAGCTCCTACAAGCAGTATTTATTTCACCATAGTAATGGGTCTTCTTCACTGGTGTATTGCTATACATAATATTAACGTCCTATACATTTATGTAATTTTCCACAAAATGTCTGTATGATCATTTGAATGGGATTTTTCTTCCCATTCAAATTAGTCAATGATTTTCAAGATTATTCCTATAATTTTTGTTAATATTTGTTTTAAACTAACAAAGCCAAATTCTGGCTTCCAGAACAATCTATTTGACAGTTTAGTAGAGTAAATGATGAGGTGCTTTCCTAAACACCATAAACAATAGCATAAAATAAATTGCCAGTGTCAATCTGCAATATAATCTTATAGAAGTTAGGCTTAATTAAGAAGAAGCCCATCTTTCTAAATCCAAATAGGTTTAACATGATAAAGAACAGATCAATTACTAGATATATGTCAAGAACATGAATCTATGCTATAGTGATTTAATATTTGGCAACAATGTCAAAAAGTCAAGGTCGCCAAACATGACACAGACTAGTTATGAGTTTCAAAGGTAAATTATATGTAACTAAAGAAGGGAAAAGTTATTTTTGTATGATTATTCAGGTACTTATTGATCTAAGCCTTTCAAAGGCAGGTTCAAAGCATATTTCTCTATCTACTGTTATGGCACATATCCCTGAGTAATAATCAGGATTTTCAAAAAAGATAAAAATGTCTATCTTTATAGATAGTCCTCAAGAGTGACTAATCTTGAAAATATGATAAGAAATATTTAATTAATAATTTTAGTAACAATAATAACAACAGTTTTAAATATCTGCTTAAAAGTTAATAAGATGTTCACATTTATATTTCTGTGAATATACAAGCTTATCATCTCCTTATAGTATGCTCTCAAATATCTGCAAAATAAGTGATATTTTAGTATATGCTGCACATCAAATATTTTGTTAAGAATTTCACATTCATTATCTCATTTTACATGTACACTAACCATATTAAGTAGCATTACAATTATCCATACATAACACATGAAAAAACAAGGTCAAGAGATTAAATAAATTGCCCCCCAGTTAATAAGTAGCAGAGCTGAAATTTGCTACCAAAGTCCTAAATTACTTGACAAGACACTTAATTTGAGAAGTTAAAGACTTTAACAAGCTGATTTTTACCGGTTCTCCAAACTTCTTCACATGCCTTAGCAATGCCCAGAATGTCTTCTCCTCCATCAAATCTAGTAATGTAAATTCTTCCTTCCTTTCTTCACGGTCCAATTCAAATGGTACTTCCTGCATGGCTCTGCCTTCCCACTCCCTCTTGAAACCAGAATTTTGTACTTTTCCTCAGAATTCCCACAACCCTTTGTACATTTCATGTTTTAAAGATCAAGAATTTGCCTCTTCCCGTTAATAGCTTCCTGATTCTCATAAGAATAACATTAGATACATGGATAGATGGATGGTTGGATGGGTGGATGGAAAGTTGGATGGATGGATGAAGACTCTTTTAAATAGGCACTTTATGGAGAATTTTCTGATGTCAAAACCTTATAAAAGATTAACATGTATGGTATTCCCCCTTATTTATGGTTTCATTTTCTGCAGTTTCAGTAATACATAATCAATTGCAGTCTGTAAATATTAAATAGAAAATTCCAGAAATAAACAATTCATAGGTTTTAAATTGTGTGCCATTCTTAGTAGTATGATGAAATCTCATAACATCCCACTCCATCCCACTCCATCCCACTCAGAATGTGAATAATCCCTTTATCTAACTTGCCCACTCTGTATAGGCCAACTACCTCTAAGTGGCTTAGTAGCACCCTTCTCTTATCAAATTGACTGTCACAGTATTTCAGTGTTTGTGGTCCCAAAATACAAGAGTAGTGATTCTGGTAATTTGGTTATGCCAAAGAGAAGCTGTGAAGTGCTTCCTTTAAGTAAAGAGGAGAATATTCTCAACTTAATAAGGCATTTTATCATTTCATATCACAAGAAAAAAAGGTGTGTGCAATACAATAAGATGTTTTAAGAGAAAGAGAGAGAGACCAGATTCACAAAACTTTTATTACATTATATTGGTTATAATTGTTCTACATTAGTAGTAGTAGTGTTGTTAATCTTTTCCTGTGCCTAATTTGTAAATTAAACTTCACTATAGATACGTATGTGTAAGAAAAAAAGCATAGTATATGAGTACATTGCATTCAGCTATATCTGGGGATTTCAGGCATCCACTGGGGATCTTGGAATACATACCCCATGGGTAAGGGAGATGACTATGCCACAATTTTCTTTTAGAATTAAGCTAGATTTTCACTAGAATAAAAAAACATACATGAAAATTAGCTAGTAAAGGCTTACAAAAATTCACTGTAAAATTTTCCTAATAAAACTTAAAAACAAGTTTCAAAATGATCAACAGCACACTCTAAAAAATTACTTGTCTACTTGGACAAAATTTAGCATTCTATTAAGAAAGACTATAAAATTCACACTCAAAAATGTAAGTTCAATAATATCCATAATCCAATCAAAAATCTAAATAAAGAAGAAAAAATAAGAAAAATAAGTAAATTGTCACAGATTCCATAAAGAAAAAGAGAGAGAGAGAGAAATTACCAAAGACTGTAAAGCAGTAATTTAAAATATTTTAAACAACTTAAAGTAGAAAACACACATAATAATGAAACAAATATGGGACCTCAATAGAAGAATGGAAACTATTCTGTAGGCTGAGCAGATTAGACACAGATAGAGAAAACTGAGTGAATTTAAATGAGGGGCACTAGAAACTATCCACACAAGAAGGACTGAGAATCTTAGAACTACCAGTCAGGGGATCTTTTTTTAAAAACTGTGATTAATATGTTAGAGAAGCTAGTATAAAAGGTAGAAAACACTGACAAACAGATGGGGGATTTCAGCAGAAAAATAGAAATTGTCAGAAAGAGTTCAAATAAAATTCTAAAAATAAAAGTCAGTGATAAACATCATGAAGAATAGCTTTGAAAGCCTCACCTGTAGATTTAACATAGTCAAGAAGAAAAATCAGTGAATCAGAAGATAAACTTATAGAAATTAACCAAGCCACAAAGAGAAAAATGAGTGAATACAAAAAATAAACCAGAATAGAAAATAAAATAATTAGTGAAAAAATATCAAATGATCTAACATACATGTAACTGGGATTCCAGAAAAAGAAAATAGAAAAAGAAGGACAGGAAGAGAAAAGACACCTAGGCAAATCAAATTCAAATGGCTCAACATTAAAGACAAAGAAAAAATATTGAAACAACCAGAGGAAAAAAAGATGAAAGAAACAAAAGTAGGAATTAAAATAAATTTTTTGACAGAAACTGTAAACCAGACTACAGAGTGACAAAAGGAAAGTAACTGTGAAGACTGCAAGATATATTCATCAAAAATAAATTTCAAAAATAAATAAGTATTCTTTTCAAGTTAAACAAATCTTTGAGAAGATATTAGAAACAGACATACACTACAAGAAACATTAAAGAAAAATTTTCAGCAAGAAGGAATATTTCATGAGAAAAGAAATGTACCTATAGAAAAAATAAAAATTGCTAAATATGGTTAAAGTAGAGGTAAGTGTAAATGTTTTTCTTAATCGCACTAAAAAGGATAACTAATCATCTGAAGTAGGAGTTTTCAGACTTTTCAAAAAAGAATTAGGTGGTAAACATCTTTGGCTTTGTGAACCGGAAAGTCTCTGTCGCAGTTACTCACTTAGACCTTTGTAGCACGAGAGTAGCCATAAGCTATACAAAAATGAGTGAGTATAAACAGTGATGGCCTAAGGGCTATATTTTTCTAAGGCCTGAAAAAATATGAGGACAATACCAAAAAAATTTTTCAAGGGATAAATTGGAAGTATATCATTTAATTTTCTGACATTTTTCCTGAAGTGGTATAATATTACTTAAAGATAGACTGTAATTAATCAAAAGTGGGTATTGTAAACCCTAAGAAAATACTAAAATAACTTAATAAGAGGTATACAAATAATAAGCCAATAGTGAAGTTAAAATGGAATCACAATAAATAATCCAAAGCAGGCAGAAAAAAGAAAAATGGAAGAAAAAAATGGTTAGACCAGATAAAAAACAACCAAAAAGTTGGGCAGGTTTTAATCAAACCTGAGAAACAGTTATATTAAGGGTAAATGAATAAACACACTAATTAAAATACAGAAGTGATCAAACTGAATAATAAAGCAAGATCTAGATATATATTCTCTACCAGAAATGCACTTTACATATAAAGATACAAATAGAATAAAGGAAAAACCATGGGAAAAAAATACCATACAAACAAATCAAAAGAAATCTGGAGTGTCTTTGATAATATCAAAATATACTTTAGAACATGGAATATTACCTGAGATGAAGGGAAAAATTAAATAATGCTAAAGGCTTAGATTCACCAAAAAGATGTAAAAATCCTAGATGTGTAGGTATACACTTAGCAACAGGGCTTCAAAAGACAAGAAATAAAAACTGACAGAACTATCCCAGACAAGAAAAAGCTAAATTCATCACCACCAAACCAGGATTACAGGAAATTTTAAGGGGACTTTTCTAATAAGAAGGAAAAAAAGATAAAAAATAAGAATAAGAAAATATTGCAAAAAAATACCCTAACTTACAAGCAAATACATAGTAAAAGCAGTGATAACATGAATGGACCTAGAGGGTATTATGCTAACTGAAATCAGCCAGTCAGAGAAAGACAAATACCAAACGATTTCACTTTTATGTGGAATCTAAACAACTAAATGAATATGCAAAACAAAATCAAATGCATACATACAGAGAACAAACTAATGGTTGCCAGATGGAAGGAAGGTTGGGGTCTGGATGAAAAAGCAGAAGGGATTAAGAAATACAAACTGGTAGTTTTAAAAAGTCATGGGAATGTAAAGTGAAGCATAAAGAATATGGTCGATAATATTGTAGTAACGCTGTATGTTGCCAGGTGAATCCTATTACAGATGGGATCACCTTGTAAGTTAGGTAAATGTCCAACCACTGTGCTATACCCCTGAAACCAATATAATATTGAATGCCAACTGTAATTGAAATGAAAACTACTAATTGAACTAAAAGGAAAAATATACAAACTTGCAACTATTGTTGGAGATTTCAATACATCTTTCTCAGTAACTGATAGAACAGTAGACAAAATCACTAAGGATCTGAAAGACCTTGATAACAATATGACTGATGTAACCCAACAACAGTGATTTTAACATTCTTTTCCACTGCACATAGAATGTTCAGCAAGGCAAACCATAACGTGTGCCATTAAAAAAAAAACTCAACCAATTAAGAAAAAGCTGATACCATACAAAGTATCTCCTTTGATAATAACAAATTAAAAAGTAGACATCAATAGGAAGATATCTATTAAATTCCAAATATTTATAAATCAAACTGCATACTTCTAAATATCCCATGGGTCAATGAGCAAGTTTTAAGAAAAATTAGAATGTTTTTAACTGAATAAAAATACAATGTATCAAAATATATAAGAAAGAGCTAGAGCTATTCAGGGAAGGAACTATATAGTGCAAAATGTTTATGCCAGACAAAAAGGAACTGTTTTAAATGAATCATCTAAGTACAACAACCCTGAAACCTGTTCTGTCTTCCTTCCCATCAGAGTGAATTACCTTTAAGGAAGATACATTTGTCCAACAGATAGACTTTCCAAATACATGCATGTGCATTTTGAAACCAGACATTATAATCAATTAAGATGCATTCCTAAAACATCTGGTCATGAGCCTGGCATCCAATTTATGAAATTTCGCTTTATGTGTTAAATGAAACTGTTTTCAAACTGTTTGGCTTCCTCCCTCCTTAAAAAACAAAAACGTCTGCCTCAAAACTATAGTTTTCTAATTCAAAAAAGTTTATATTTTATTTATTACTTATTATTCTTACAGATGAAGATGAAAACTGATAAAACACAATAGGAAAGTGAAATTGGTATGTATGTCATAAAATGATATAGCTATCTCTAACTCCCCAGGCTCCATCAACAGACACACACGCATGAACATACACACACAGCTTACAAAAGAACACTGGAATCCTGATACAAACAATTATCTATTTCAGTCCTGATAGTAGTTTCTTCACACTTCCTTCTTTCCCATCCTGCCTCCCACCCACCCACTGCCGACACACACACACACACCCCTATAAAGGCCTCTCTCTCTTAGCATAAAAACAGTGAAATAGCAAGCAATTCAAACAATGGTGGGTTCATCTGAGAAGTCTACCATCCAAGTGCCCCTTGTAGTTGAACATAGCTCTAAAGAGAAATTAGGCTGCATTATTGCCAGGGATGCTGCATGTATATGTTAGTACTATACTTACTAAAACATGGGAGTATTTCATTTGTTTTTCTGTTATAATGTCCTATGCACCAGAAAACTGAAATTGTATGTCACAGTTAATATATTAGACCCCAGTGAGCATGCTGGCTTCACATGGAACATGGCAAACTTCCCGGGGTCGCAAAATGGACTTTTTGGGAAAGCCCACACACAGAAAAATAGTCCCTGAGAAATAGTGGGTTTATTCACACTCCAGGCTCACCTTGGCATGCTTCTTGTCTGTTTGGTTAGGAGTAGACCAGGATTAGACATTAGAAACTGATGTCTGAGTTTGTAAGAGAATTTTCCTTTTCATCTCACAAAAAAATTTTTGAAGGGTCCCAAGAATATCTCCACTGATTTATATGAAGCTGCTTTCCTCACTGGGAAATGAATTTGTATGATGTCTTTATCACTATATTCTTAAATAGAATAAGGATGTTCTTCTCAGATTGTTGGAAACAATAGTTTCCAAATCTGTTGTTTTATATAGTTTCCAAATACGTTGTTTTACTTGGCTCCAAATAAACATTCCTTTCCACTTCCCAGTACCCATCATTCTTGAAGACAAAAAAAGAAGTTAAAAAAAAAAAGGATGGTCTGGGGCATAGCAGGAGAGATAGCCAGAATCTGACATCCATTACCTGGTTCTGAATGGGTAACTCTTATGCTTGCTAGCAATCTGAAAGGTTAAGAGGACTGGAAAGAACCTTGACATAGGTTTGCAAGTGTTCACAGGACATAATGGTATATCTCTGAGGTCAAGACAAGCCACAGGACAAAAATCATCTTGTCCTCAAACATTCAGGTGGTATCATTGATATTCAGGTTACCATCAGCATTACTGGTTGTAGGGCAATATTTTGGAATTCTTGGAAAAATCTAACTAATCTGACTTTAGAAATAGAGAATTTGAGATAATCCAGACAGAGACTGAGTTGAACTTAAACGTTGTGCTCTGAATGTGAAATGAAAATATATTTTAAGTAAAAACATTAGCCTATACAAATTGAATGCAAACTTTTTAAGTACTTTAACTGTACTGACAAATTTATAGAGACAGAAAGTAGAATAGTGGTTGCCAGAGGCTGAAGGGAGGGGATAGTTGGAAGTTGTTATTTGAGGGGTACGAAGTTTCAGTTTGGGATGAAGAAGAGCTTCTGCAGATGGACAGCGGTGATGGAAAGATGGTCGCACAACAGTGGGAATGTATTAATGCCCCTGAACTATATACTTAAAATGGCTAAAATTGTAAAATAAATTGTAAGACTGACTGCAAATCATTATTTCAAATCTCAGTTTGGCCATTACATTTTTTAAAGTAGAACATGTACACTTTAAAAAATATACTCTACTTTAAAAACATCCCAGTTCAATTCTACCCACCACAAACATTTATTCCCAGGTGATCTGAAATATGCATAGTGATCACAGGACTGACTCAGCGACCAAACTACAAAATCGATTCCTCACTTCACCACTGTAGGTAAAGACCTGCTTCCTAATTTCTCTGTACCTCACTTTCCCCCTCTATAAAGTGATGCCAATAACAGTAACTACCTGTTAGGATCATTGTGAGTTAATATATGAGTAACATGTTCATATATTAAGCACTTTGAACAGTTCCTGGCACGTAGCAAAACATTAGCAAACATTCCGTAAGTGTTCAGCAATATATTCTGTAATGGTCTAAAAAAAGTTAAGTTTCATTACTAGGTAACACATTTATATGCTGATAAAGTAAGGATGGAAATTTTTAAAATAACATATAAGAAAAATGTTGGTAACCAGCAAAGAGAATATGTTTAAAGTTTTTATAGATGGTTTACTTTTTTCATTGTACAGTAATTTCACAACTGGGGAAAATGTTTATGTGTGTCCTCTAAGCAGTAGACCACATAGGATCACAAACAGCATTTGCCACTTTTCATTTGTAGACTATTAATGAGCAACAACTTTAATTGTTATTTATTTATGTTGAAAATTTAATGAATTTATGAATAATTTTAAATTTTTGCTGTGCATATAAAAAAGGAATATTTAACTTGCAGTGTTATCTAGGCACTCATTTTCTAGAAGCATACCAAGTGAAATTTACCACGGAAAATGTTAAAAATGCGAATGTGCATGAATGATGAACATTAGGAGTTGTCATTACCTATTATTACCACCACTTACCACAAACACAATAGAGTCATTATTTCCTTTTCCATAAATCTTATTCAGGGGTCTAATCTTCCTATGAACTGACACTAACTAATTGTTTACTGTCTATATCAAAATTTCCTCCCAACTGTTGACAAACCAATCACAAGGGCACACAGCAGGGGGTGAGACCATTTCTTCTACTAATCTTTTAGGCAATTTCTCCTACATATCTTGGCAGGAAGCCTGTAACAGTTTGAACAGAGTTGTGCACAACATGTGCAGTGCAGCCCAAACTCATTAGATGCCTTTGTCTCATGCATCTTATGAAACACAATATTGCACCCCTGATGAGCAATGCCTCCAAATGTTATGTTAACATGGAGACCACCAGAAGCCATTAATTTACTGGTCAAATTACATTTCTCAGCAGCGTTTAGACAATGATCTAGGGAATGATCTGCTTATTGCCAAATATAAATGAAATTTTAATAAGTATTTTCCAGGTACTTTAGACACAGTTTAAGAAGGTGTTCTAGAATATACTTAACTACTAATTTGTTACAGGATGAGACTTTAATTTAAACTTTAATTGAAATGTAACACATTCTGTATATTTTCTCCAGGCGTGAACATGGTCTTCACAGCAATCTGGCTTCATTAAAAGACCACTTGCTTTCAGAGAACTAAGGAAAGTCTTCAACATTTGGCTCTACCTTCTAATTATGTGACTATTGCCAGGTCCACATTTTACTTTGCCTCCAGTGTTATCATTCCACATCTGCGTTTTCCCACAGTAAAGCCTACTCCTAAAATGTCTTTATTATCCCAAAGAAAACCTACTGACAGGCCTTTCCCTCTCTTTCCAACTCCCCTAGAAAACGCACCCCATCGATGAATCATCTCTGAACGGCAAGAAGGCAGAGCAACTTCCTCTAATCCCTTTTGTTAAATACTTTCAATTCACGGTTGATCCACAAAAGGCAGGTATCTCTTTCTTGTTTCACGTATAAATACGTGCACTAATTAAACTTAGATTTTAATATTATTCTTGTTTTTATTCCCAGAGATAAGCCAACTGCTATCTAGCTCTTTCTCTGACAGGGCAAAAATCATTACCATGTGTCAAGAGACATTTAGCAAGAAAGGTGCAAAGCATTATATACAAAATGTGGTGAGTGTAAATAGCTAACTTGGCTGACCAAAATACTAAAAAGTTATGTTCTTTAACGTCAGTGATTTCTTCAACTCAGTGACCTAACTTCCTCACAGTCTAGTTTACCTGAGACACATCCCTGATTGGTATGTGTCAATCTTTCAATGGCAAGAAACAAACCATATGACAACTTGAACAATAAGGAAAACCTTGATCTTTAAAGTTGACCCCCCCAAAAAAAAGCAAATCAACAACAACAAAAAGAGAAAAGAACAATTTAGTCATTAATTGTGGACCAGGCCATTACATGAAGTCAAAAATTCAACTACATTTGATCTGACAATCAAGAGGTCATTTTTTTACTTCATCATTTGTTAAACAATATTCACTCAGGCTCCCTTAATTCAATTTTTTAAAAGTATTTTAAGGCAATGAAAAAGATAACATAGCATTTATTAGTTTGAAAAGTAATTCTGATTTAGAGAATATAACATTCTTATTAGTTTTGTTTTTAATAGGCAGTGAGTTAAAATACAAAAGCACATTTTACAAATGTAAACTCCTCGTATTCTGAGCAACATCACAAAAGAAATCCTGTGTCCTGAGTTGCTGATAGACAGTGCTAAAGGAGAAGGTAAATAAAATGATTTGAACAACGGAGCAGCTGAGCTCATTATTAAACAGAATCCATAAGAATGATAGATCATATGCTACAACAGTTATTTTTGGAGAGCCGAACATGGCAATATGATAAGATCAGCCTTATTCAGATTCTCTGATTGATGATTCAGAAAAAGACCAGAAACAAATGAAAGCTTGGAAAAACTCAAAAGTTAGGTAGGAGCTCTGTGAATTTTGTGGCAACTGCAACTTTCTAATTACACACACACAAAATAAAATGTTTCAAAGACCCAATAATGAGGTATTACAAATATAAAAGTTCAAATAAGTGTTTTCTCCCTATCGTCCCAAAATTCAAAGTTAGACAAAACAATCAGATAAAAAGCCTGTAGAAAATACATGGCATGAAGCCTGTGCTATACACATAATGACTGCGGGTTGATTCTGAAGCCGGACTGCCTGGGTCAAATTCTAGCTCTAGCATCTCCTGGCTGAGTGATTGCTGCTGGCCGTGTCTCCTTACTCTCAAGTGATACATAAGAAAAAAAATAGTGTCTACCTCAAATGTCTCTGCGTTAATGTACTTACAGCTCTTAGAACCGTGCTGGGCATGTGGAAATTACTTCATGTGATGATGATGGTGGCGATGACCCCTCAGAAGCTTTTACATCAGTGCATTTTCTAAAGGCATCACCAGATTGGTTGTATTTGTTTCTTTCATTTCAGGTTCTTTTGGCCAAAAGACGTAAGTAGCTGCTTGTTTTCCTATGTATTTAAAGGAATGAAACTTATCCAGTGAAGCATTCTTTTTAGAGGAGTTGTTTAATGGTCCCCAATAAAATGAGTCTTCCAGGGATGAAAAAAGTGCTAGTCGAGTGAAAGCTGAAGTTAAAAAATAAATGAAAAAATATTAACAGTACTATGATAACAACTTTGAAAATTAAAATAATTGCAAAAGATGAGGGTGGCAATTTCTCATATGGCTATTGTCTAAAGTGAGTGCTAATTAAAAGTCATAGGAACCTACAAAAGACTAATTATTCTACTATACATTACTGATTAGGGTAAATAGGGATGATAATATTTGCACACAAATCGTGCAAAGAGAACATAATGCAAATATACTTCTAGATCTATGTTGCCCATCTTAGTGCTGTGTATGTCTAATGAACAAGGGAGTCTAGTCTTTATTATTAGCCTACAGACTTGGCATTTGTTTTACAAAAGAATTGTCAATAGAGGAAAGGGGAGCTCCCAGAAGTTATCAATTCCACTAATTAGCTCATTTACTACTGACACATGAATTTAAAAATTGCCCAACATGGGATGTCAAATGGTCAGCTAGGAGTGTCCTGGCAACAAATGTATTTCGTGTAAGAAGACATTTCAAAGTCATTTTTCTTATGCTCCAATAATGTTTCAAGCACTTTGCCCAAATATGTGAGTACCCTCCCACTGGGACAAACTGGTCAAGAATATTTCAAAAGAGTTGTATCACTTTAAGGAACCCATTCCTGGTCATCCCTAATCTTACAAGCTTTTCTTTTGAAGATCTTAACAAGGTAGATGCTTTCACAATTGTCTAGTATTTACATATACTTAACAGTAGAGAATATAGTGATGATGTGTTGAACATGCTATCATCATTATTAATTTTTTATTCTTTTCTGGAGGGTCACTGCCATCAGGGAACGTTAATGGGCAAAAATCACACCACCCTCCAGCACCACTTCTGCTGTAGCTTTCTAGAAACACCAATTGCTGCAAGCCTCGTGGGGATTGAAACAGTTTTGCAAACACGGGTGTGTGGCTCGTTTAGTGCTTGTTCACTGGACAGTCCTCCACAGAACCACTCTGCACTGATTGTTTCTGATTCTATTCTAGTTTGAAATGAACTCTCTGACCAAAATTCATGTTGAAAAACATCACAAAGACAGGAAAACGCTATCTGTTCCCATAACGCACTGTGTCATCACATTTTCTCTGAGGAACAGGCCAATCATTTTTCCTTAAGGGTCATTCTTCTTATGAAAAACTATTTTAGATATGTAGAGGCTGTTCTCCAAATTAAGTAGGCCAGGATTTCTGTGAGATGCTAAGTTGCTAATATGAGCATCACCACTTCAAATTTTGCAGGGACTTTGAAATCCTGCTTTGAAGAGAAACTCAATAGGAGATATTATGGCCAGCATCGCTGGAGCTGAATGGAATAGTGAAGCAATCATTTCCTGCAGACATTCAAAAGAAACCACCCGTAGTCAATTCTCCAGATAACATATATAAAAACAATGTTTGGAGTTTGATTTAATTAGAAAACGCTCACCTTTCTTTCAGGTGTTTGATTTTATAGACTTGACCTTAGATAACACAGCAGAAATATAGACTTCAGGTAAATGAAACCAAATTAACGTATGAACATCTAGTGTTTCCAATCTGATGGTTTCTTGGGTAACTAGATTTTACTTCACTTTTTCTGATGATAAGAAAAATAATTATTAGTGATATATTAATAAATTGTCTTTAAAATCGTGTATTTGACAGTTTAAGGGAAAGTTTATGCTATATAAGTTCAAATTTTACTACCTTTTTAATAATTTATAAACCATGTTGACACTTTTAAGAAAAATGTCCATATTATCTAAGTCCAAATTTTACTGCTTTATTATTTCTATTATGTGTTTTGGAAGTGGAAATCTTTTGACCTTAAAATAACCAGGTAATAAAATAAAGTAGTAAAAGAAATTGAAAAGTCATGCATCTGACTACTTCAAACCATTAAAATGAAAGTCAGAAAAAAATTGATGACTTCCATTCCTAACCAATAGAAAAAGAAAGAAACCCCTCCTTATCCTAGAAATGTTTCACTAAATCAGTGTGAATAAAAATGGATAAGTTCTGGTTAGCCAACATAATGGGTAGTTAGTGATGTAATGACATTTTTAATGGCTTAACCCAGATGGCACTACCTTTCTTTGTCTGTTTTATGTTAGAAATTACTTGGCTATTTACTAAACTCGTTTCCCAAAGAGTACTTTTTTTAAAAAATGCTACATTACAAACACTGCATTATGAAGAAAAGTAGGAAAAGGGAAGGACCTTCACCTTTGAAATCTCGATAACACCCTAATATTAACAATGATCTGCTTTTTCCTACATCGGTGATAACACAAATACTGGAAAATACTGTTTCAGAAATTCAACAAGCTGAAGTAACATGTCAGAAATATGCTAAATACATTGTGGGAAAAACTACAGTGAAAAAATGTAAGAACGCTTTACACAGTAATTTCCTAGCATTTTAACAGAAGGCTTTGTTATTGGCACTCACAATATTCCAATAATTACCAAGCCATCTGCTAATCATCACTAAAATTGCCCTTTCCAATGAAAATATTCAGTTAAGATTTTTAAAACTATTAAGACTTTTATTTACTTAATAAGACTTTTAATACTTAAACATATTAAGCATTTACTCTTAATATTACTTGTTACATAGTAAATAGAATAAAATAGAATACTAATCCCAAAAAGTAACTACTTAAAATATAAAAATATCACATCCAAATCTATTTCTGTTTTGCGCTCTTATTCCTCTAACTGTGCTCCAGGTACAAGTTCAAGCTTATTTAAACACATCTAACTTTTCAGGGTTTAAATATAAAATGGTGCTATGAAACTTATCAGTTACTCAAGCTGTTCAAACTACTAGCTGACCCAGCTTCAAGCAAACCCCAAAGGCAAGAGGGCGATATCCAGGGAGGGTTCTCTGCACATACTGTCTTCTAAATCCATTTCATTGGACTGACCACGCCACCTAAGAAAGTTTGCATCCCTGAAGTATTTGCTTAGCCATTGTGTCATACCATAGATCATTGTTGGTATCTATTCAGAGTTGCTGTCCAGATTTCCTGAATCGCTTTCCTTTATTATATCAATTATATGCTATTCTTTTCCAATGTATGTGTTGTTTTTTTTTTTTTAGAAATATGAAGTCTTTATCCATTGAGCAGACCAAACTCCTAAATTCAATGTATTTTTCTCTCCTATGTATTTATGGTTAAAGATTGGCTTTTAGGTAAAGATTGAAAAAATCAAATGAGGCAAAGTATCAGAAACTAGATTGCAATTTTATTTAGGATTTACTTTAAAAGGCCAAGAAGATTGTCACTTGAGAGAGAACTCTGCCTCTCAAGAAGT
Source organism: Carollia perspicillata (assembly GCA_004027735.1). Lineage (NCBI taxonomy): Eukaryota > Metazoa > Chordata > Mammalia > Chiroptera > Phyllostomidae > Carollia > Carollia perspicillata. Next base: position 30,947 of record PVKM010011089.1, read on the forward strand.
CAGAGTGTATTTTCTCTGATGATTTCCTTAACTTAAATAAAAGGACATTTGGATTACGGTATTTCTCGAATATACCGAAGCAACTAGTAAATTAAGTCAATCAGCCATAAGAAGTAAAACAAGCATTTAATGTAATTGGTATTAATCATATCCACTGCAATTATGTAAACGCAGCTTGGAATGCTGTGTGTCATTTTAGTATGCTGCTGGTACTTTCAGGAAGCTTATAGATTTTTAAAGTCAAAGACACTGAGGATGCCTGAAAGGTGTTGACGCTGCCATCAGCTATCTTCCCAGCTGACTTGGGTATTACATACTTAAAAGCCCCTCTTTTCACATCTCACAAATAAAACTGTTGTTGATTTCATCCCAGTTCTCTGGTTAAATACAATTAGATAAACAAGCATTATTTATCCTTTATAGTACATTAACACAGGGGTGTCAAACTCATTTTCACCAGGGGCCTCACGTTTGCTTTCAAAGGGCCAAATGTAATTTTAGGACTGTATAAATGTAACTAGAAACAAAGTGCCCGGCTGGATAAAACAAAGTGGAGGGCTGGATTCAGCCTGCAGGCCTTGTGTTTGCCACCTGCGCATTAACAGCTAAGGATCAGAGGTCTTTCATTTTCAGGTAGGAACATGAGTGGAAAGAAAGTGCTGAATTGTCCTTCGGAATGTGCAGCCCTGAAGTCTACTTGTGTAGATGAGCCCTTAGAGATGCCTTCAGGGTAAGGGCTCAAACTATTAAACCAAAATGCAATAGTCTGTGGCAAAGAAAAAGTTTGACTATGTAAATGAAACAAAACAAAACCTCTGGAGCTTAAGGGAATGCTTTAAAACTAGGATAAGAAAATTATGTATCTGTTACATATTATAAAAAATGTAACTTCAGGAACACCCATCTCTGTTTCTGTTTTTGCAATTTTAAGTTTTAGCCAAAAACCATTGCTCAGTCATGTATCCTCCTCAGTAACGTAACTAGATGAAGGCTATTAAGGCAGCTGCTCAAAATAAAAAAGTCTCTAAAAAGCAATACCTTCAGCTATATCAAATCTTCCCTGTGGAGCCATATTCAGACACATGAGCCAAACTCATATCATGTGTCTTCTTCCTCTTGTACAAATGAAAATCAAATCCTGGAGGAAAATGACGGTAAAATCAACATTAGACCTGTCAAGGCAACCAAGCTATTTCAAAGCAAATTATTTAATGTTATGTAATGGAGTCACCCAAAATTATGTGTTCCTAAAAAATGATCATCTTTCATACCACATATTGTTATTTAACTCATGGCTTATCTTCAATTTAGAATCTATGGTTATTTAACATCAAACACTTCAGACAATAAATGGACTCCATATAAATATAAAGCATCAAAAAATATGACCTGCTTCTTCTTCCAGTCAGAGGCTGCTCTCCTTTGGAGTGTCCTAGGGAGTCAGCAAGTGTTCCGTAAGTGAAGTTTCAATCGGTACAGTCAATTTTACGCTGACCTAACAGAGTTTAGAATAAAATTTAGTTTTTTCAATGGTTGATAAAACAAATATTTTACTTCTTTCTTTTAGAATTTTTAAACATGTTTATCACCCAAGCAAGAGACTTACGAAGTCAAGAAATGAGTTTTGATAGGAGCATCACTAAATCTAGACCAACCTTTATTTCAAATGGATAACATTTGAGAAAATATGATTAGTCTTAAGCCAAATGACTAATATATCTAAGCATATTCACCAAGGTTATAAATTTCAGTTCAGAGTTTTGTCATTTTATTTTATTCACCAAATTATTTATGACTAAATTCATTCCATGGTATCACATGTATAAATGATAATAAATGGCTTGAAAACCCTAGAAAGCCAAAAACATTCATATTCTTCCACCCAATGACCTAGTTCCTGAGAATTTATCCTATAGAAATAACAAAAAACAACAGCAGTGAAATAAGTAAAGGCACAACATGCTCAATGCACTGCTATTTTAGGGAGGAAATATTTCTACATGACTGCTTAGTTATTCTGTATTCACTATATAGCATATCATGGGGTTTTTAATTATGGAAAAGTGTATGTTGTTATATGTAATAAGTAAAAGGCACTATTTGAAGTTGCCATTTCTGTTTGCACACTTCTCAGTACTATCTGGTGTTCTCCACCTTGTTCTTGTGAACTGCTGGCACTCTGGTCACCAATAGCTTCCTAGTTGTTAAGTTCTCTGTCACTGTCAACCTGTTATTTTAGTTGACTTCAACTAGAAGCAAAATGAACTCAACCTTCTCTGTTACCAACTTTCATTCCTCCACTCCCTCTAAAATAAATATACATATATTTTACTACTTTTCTCATATTTTCTATCAGAAATTTGAGGGTGTGTTCCATCTCCCCTAAAATTATCCCCTACATAACTGTCGAAGCCTCAAGTCCCAATGTGTCTCCTGCACCAAGTGGCCTTAGGTCAGGCCCTCGTTTATGAACTACTACCATTGCCTCCCTGCTCATCTCTCTGCTTTCAGTTCCTCCCCCCGCCCAATCATCCCCCATCTTCCCAAATGTGCTTTTACAGGAATTACTTCTCATCATGCCACTCTCTTTTCAAAATCACTGACTCCTGCAAAGTAAGACAAGCTCAAATACAAGTGCGGCTTGCAAGAACTTTCTTGCATCTCTCCTTTTTTCAACATCGTCATTTCTCATTGCAACGTGTAATGCCCAGGGCTCCCACTTACACTGAATTAGCCGCACCTGCCCTAGATGCTGACTACCCGGGATCTCATCGCTTACAGGACTGGTAAGCTTTGTATGTACTAGTGCAATGTAAGTAGAATTTTGTTCAGAAAACGTTTAGGCCAATTATATTCCTGTATAAAGGATG
>PVKM010011090.1:0-33805 GCA_004027735.1 Carollia perspicillata
GATTTGTTTGTTTGTATTTCCTACAGAATAGGGACCGTGACCGCATCCCTGTCCTTAGGGGAGAGGAGCAGGCACTGCAGCCTTGCCCTGGTTAACCCCGGAGACGGGTGGAGGCCAGACGAACCTGTGCAGTTCTAGTTCAGCCAACTAAGCAGTTGAAGGAAGCTTAGCCTGCTGCTTTCTAGATTGTGTGTGTGTGGGGGGAGGGCGGTTAGGGAAGGAAGCAGTGAGCAAGATGTCTTTCTCTTGAGGCTTCTCTCTGATGCACCCCAAAATCTTTGAACAAGCAGAAATCTATATGGGGCTATGAGAAAAAGTGGGTTGGGCATAGAAGTCTTATGTAAAACAGAGGTTTATTTCATCTTTAAAGTTTTTCAAGCTTTGCATAATTCAAGATAGAATTGTTGTCCTAGTGAAATTATCAGATGAGAATGAATATGGAAGGAGATTTAGAGATTGCAGTTGATGTGTGCCACCCCCTAAAAAAAATTTCCTAAAAACTATCCTGAAAAATGATTTCTTTTTGCTGTAGTCCTTTGATGTTATTATTATACAATTATTAATACAAACTACTGCCCTTACACTGTAATCATTAGAACTCTACCTCATTGTTTCTTAGTTTCAGAACAGATTTTGTTGTTTGTGTTTATATTCAGCTAGTAAACAGCTCTATTCCTTCAGCAATTTAGGTTCCAAATTTTCTGTAGGTATCTGGCCCTTGGCTTGTTTCTGTCACTTCTGGCTTGACAGTCTGTTGTTGAAATTCAGTTTCTACAATCAGCAAACATTTGTTTGTTGGAAAATGTGGTTTTTCCCTCCAAGTGCTTAAATGTGTTGTGCTTAAAACTTTGATCCCTTTTATGATTTCCCAGTTTTGTGTGGACCTAACTTTAAGTGAATAGATTCATGTTCATAAACATGAGTGTGGTGTCCTGGTTCCTACAGTTTGCGGTGGGTTTTGAAAGCAAGTGCATTGTTTTTAGTAATAAAAACCTTTTACTGTATTCGCGTTATGCTGTCCAATCTCTGCAGGTGCTGAAGAGAAAATTTTGGAAGAGTTTAAAGAAACACACAATGCAGACTCTCCAGATTTTCAGCTCCAGGCAATGATCCAGGCTGCTGGCAAGCTAGTGCTGATTGACAAGCTGCTGCCAAAACTGAAGGCTGGTGGCCACAGGGTGCTTATCTTTTCCCAGATGGTGCGCTGCTTGGACATACTGGAAGACTACCTCATTCAAAGACGGTGAGGCCATGGTACCATGAGAATAAAAAGGAAATTAAAAAGTGACCTTTCTCAGGGCGCTAAGTAGCTCACCTTGGAGTGGTATTTATGATAAAGGGGGTAGAGTGGGGGAAACGTGTCACATCTCTTTTAAAAAAACTGTAGGTGTATACAACAGTTATTTGGTGTAATGACGGCAGTAGGTCTGCATAATTTTGTGGACAATTTTATTTCCCATTCCTTTCATTTGCCCAAGGGAGAATAGTTCTTTCTTACCTAAAGTGGAAATTATTATTTTACTCTTGGAGGTGTCAGCTATTTTTACAGTTTAGGTGTTTCACTGGAGAGAAATTAAAATGAAATCTAGTCTTTGGGCATTCAACCAATTGTATGAAAAACAACAAAACCTATTTGCACAGAAATTATTTCTGATACATAATATTATTTTGTTAATACATATCCCAAATGGTATTTGTGTCTTTTAAAAAAAGGAACAGGTATATTGTAGTTATTTGTCAGGCCTCCTTGTTAATACTGACATTTTCCAGGTACCCATATGAAAGGATTGACGGACGAGTAAGAGGCAACCTCCGCCAGGCAGCTATTGACAGATTCTCCAAACCCGATTCCGATAGGTTTGTTTTCCTCCTGTGCACACGGGCAGGAGGTTTAGGCATTAATCTTACTGCTGCTGATACCTGCATCATCTTTGATTCTGACTGGAATCCCCAAAATGATCTCCAGGTAAACTTGCAAGAAAATCTTCTGGGTGCCATTTTTTTTTTAAAGTCATTCTACTATGACAGAGAATCCGTCAAATCAATAAATTAAAGTCATGTAGTCACTCAGGCAGTGTCCCATGATTGGGGCAAATGAACCAGCTAGTAATCAATTTATTAATAATGTAAAAGTAATTTCTTCATATGTTAATCCCCTTCTCAGCCATACCTCTGTTTATTGGAACAGATGCTCTTAGGACTGACAATTGAGTCTTTCTTCTTCGGTAGCCATTCATTTCCCTTTGCTTCCAGGCTCAGGCAAGATGTCATAGAATAGGACAGAGCAAGTCTGTGAAAATCTACAGGCTGATCACAAGAAATTCTTACGAGAGGGAGATGTTCGACAAGGCGAGCTTGAAGCTCGGCCTCGACAAAGCCGTGCTGCAGTCCATGAGCGGCAGGGAGAACGCCACCAACGGGGTAAAGCCGCCCTCGCCCAGCCCGCCCACCTCTTCCCTCTTCCGGCTCCTCACTCGCTCTAGCTAGAGCTACGAGTGAGAGATCCTCCAGCGTCAGATTCTTTTTCAGTATCAGCACTTGTTTTAAGCAATATTTCAACCTCGCATTTCCTTTGTTAGAATTTAGGTTTACTCTCTTTGAGAAAAAAAAATTTTGCAGTCTAAAAACATTTCAATGGTAAATTATTTTAGATATTTCTCTAAAACAGGTACAACAGCTTTCCAAGAAAGAAATAGAGGACCTTCTGCGAAAAGGGGCCTATGGTGCCCTCATGGACGAGGAGGACGAAGGGTCTAAGTTCTGTGAGGAAGATATCGATCAGATTCTCCTGCGGCGAACCCACACCATCACCATAGAGTCCGAAGGGAAGGGTTCCACGTTTGCTAAGGTGCGAATCAATTTGAAGAGTTGCCCGTTGTCTGTAGAAGTTTACATTCATACACGGGGTCTTGTAACATGTGCTTTCTATCCCAAATGGAGGCATTAATTACTAACTCCCTGTGGAGCACCTAATGCCTAAAACGTTCTTTGTGTTTTGGGTCGTGCTCTATTTGTATGGCTCTGCTGGTCGCTCTTGCCCTGTCCTCTGGTCTGCTTCCCGGCTTCCCTGCCTAACCCTTAACCATGTCCTTGACTCCGTCCCCTTCGTTTCTCGAGATCCTGGTTTCTGATATAGCCTAGAAGAACGATTAAGTCACTTCTGTCTATTTCGCCCTCCAGCTTCAACTGCGAAACCCTTCTTCATGGCTGAAATCCACACAAGCTTCATTCACACCAGCTGTCTCCATTGCCTCCCTTCCTACCTATTTTTCAACTTGCAGCTTGCAGCCCTCCTCCACCCCTTCGTCAGAGCAGCTCTGGCAGAGGTCGCCACTGCGTGCCACTCCACCAAGAGCTCTTTCTGAGGCTGCAGCTGCGCCCTGGTCCACCCGTCCACACCCAGGCCCAACTCACACTTTTAATAGTTTATTGAAACATAATTTACTCACCATATAGTTCACCTGACCTACGAGTACAACTCAGTGCCTTTACCATGTTTACAGACTTGTGCAACTGTTACCACATCTAAGTTTAGAACATTTCCAGCACCCAAATGATTCTCTTGCCCGTTAACAGTCAAGTCCGTGCATCCCGTTTCATCCCTCCCCCCAAGTCCTTGGCAACCACTCATCTACTTTCTGTCTCGCCTACTCTGGACATTTCCTATACATGGAATTGTAGAACACGTGGTCTTCTGTGTCTGGCTTCACTCACTTAGATAATGTTTTTGAGGTTCATCCACACCGTGGCATGAATCAGTAATTCCTTCCTTTGTATTGTGGAGCCATGTTCCATGATCTGTCTGTACCTCATTTACCAGCTGAGGATGGAACGTGCGGTTGTTTATTTATTCACTAGTTGTTACTGGCACTTTTGGCTATTATGAATTTTTTTGTTATGAGCATTTGCATACAGGTTTTTGTGTGGACAAATGTTTTCATTTCTCCTGCATATAGGCCAGGAATGGAATTGCTGGGTCACGTGTTAACTCCATGTTGAACCCTGGAGGAACTGTCAGGCTGTTTCCTAAAGTGACTGTACCACTTGCTTTCCCACTGACAGTGTTTCTAGGGGTCCAGTTTCTCCACATCCTAGCAACACTTTTTATTGTCTGGCCTTTTGATTAGAGTCATAGCAGCGAGTGTGAAGGGAGAGCCCACGAGGGTGGGGTCTGCGTTTCTGTGGTGCTGTGGGACATCTGTCTTCTGCTCGTGGCCATTGTGTGTCGTCTTTGGAGAGATGTCCTAGTTCTCGGTTCACCTTTTGAGTTATTTATCTTTTTATTATCGAAGTTTAAGAATTCTTTATCTATTCTGGATAGAAGCTCCTCATCAGATAATGCAATTTGTGAATATTTCCCTGTAGTTTTTCTTAATGGTGTTTACTACAGTAGCCAGTTTACTCCCCCCCCCCTTTTTTTTACTGTTTGTGCTTTTATTGCATTTTCTAACCTAAGGCTACAAAGATTTATTTTCTCCTCACAGTTTTATAGTCTTCACTTTTCCATTCAGATCTGTAACCCTTTTGAGTGAGTTTTCATGTGGGGCGATGTCATAAGACAGCATCAGCTCCCTTCTTTTGCATGTGGACATCCGGTTATCCCAGCTGCTGCTCCTCTTGGCTCTGCAACCAACACCTCCCTCATATCTTTCTTCCTCTTTTCAGTGTGTGCAAAAACAAATCCATCACCTGTCCTCCCACCCTCTGCCTGCCCGAGTGTACACACACCCCCGGTTTGTTCACCTGGTTAGCAGCACTCAGATGCCAAAGTTGGATGCCTCAGTTTTTCCTGGCTTCCTCCTTTTTCATGCTTCACATTTACCTAGATTTTCACTCCTTCAGTCTCACCTTTTAAAGAATATCTTTATCCATTTCTGCTAGAGCTGTTTTCAGCCTTCACTATTTCTTTCCTAAGCTACAGTTCTACACCATTCTATACTCCATGCTCCAAGACACTGGTTTTGGTTATGACAGTGTCCATCATGGTATTCCTGATTTCAAAGAGATTGTTCTTCCCCAGGATAGATCTCAGACTCTGTTAACAGGACTGGGTTGATCTTCGGCTACTCTTCCTGATTGCCGTTATCCGTGGTCACATGACAGATTGCCTTTCTTCTCTGTGCCTTTGCACATGCTTTCCCATTCCTTGAGCTTTTAATAAAGCTCTTTAATCTGATCCAGGCCTTATTTTCTGGAGAGCCTGTCTCTTTTCAGCAATGCCCTCTGTGTACACCCCACCTCCTCACACCAAACCTGATTAGAGCCCTCCTCTGTATATTAGTTGCACCTGTACATACCTTTGTTACCTATTACTTATTGTGCTGCATGATCATCTTTTGTTTCCTGATCTGCCTCAACCCCTGGCCAGGGAGGTACTCGAGGGATGGTTTCCCTCCTAATGCCGTCAACGGCGGCATCTGGCATGCAGTGGAAGAATGCATACATGTTTGTGTGCATGAATAAATGAAAGCTGCTTTGCATTTTACTTCTGAGAAAAGCATCCCAAAGTAATGTGTATTTTCCTTTTTTTTAGGCCAGTTTTGTCGCATCTGGAAATAGGACAGATATTTCCCTGGATGATCCGAATTTCTGGCAAAAGTGGGCTAAGAAGGCTGAATTGGATATTGATGCCTTAAATGGGAGGGTGAGTGAGAGGTTCCCTTCAAACCCTCTCTAAGAACCCGAGGTTGCTTCTATAGAAGTTACAAATGTATCTGCCGTCTGTTGTAGAACAACCTGGTTATTGACACTCCAAGAGTGAGGAAGCAAACCAGGCTGTACAGCGCAGTGAAAGAGGACGAGCTGATGGAGTTCTCAGACTTGGAAAGCGACTCTGAAGAGAAGCCTTGCACAAAGCCCCGGCGGCCCCAGGACAGGTCCCAGGGCTACGCAAGGAGCGAGTGCTTCCGAGTGGAGAAGAACCTGCTCGTCTACGGGTAAGTCGGGTTCATGAGAAACGGAATTTTATTTTGCAAATAGTTAGAATTCCAGCCGGCATAGAGAACCAGTATTGGTGTCTGGACTTCTGTCAGTCCCCACAGGCAAGCGAATTGCCCAGCAGCTCCGATGGGGCTGGGCGGGGTGATTGACGTGCTCAGAGGTGTTCATGCGCCCGCAGACTCGAAGGAGCAGGAGGTTGTCCCTTAAGGAATTATGTCAGGTCCGAGTTTGCTGACTATTAATTACTCGGAAAAAAGTCTCAGAATTACAAAATCTTTTCTACTTTACCTTCACGTAAAATTTGCTGTAGTTATCTTTTAATACTTTTCTGTTATAAAATTTTGTTAAAAGCGTTTATGTCGCTTGCAAAGCTCTTCCAGTGGGTGGCCATGTTTCGTCTCTGCCCGTGTCACCTCTGAATCTCCGTGGCACCACACACAGTGCTTTGGAGGGCAAGATGCTCAGTAAATTCCTGAATCTGTAAATAAGAGGTCTCCAGCATATTGTGGGACCGTAGGCAAATTCCATCCTGGTAAAACATTGCCACCCAAACAATATTTCTGTGGATATGATGATACCCTGTCTTTGGTTGTTTTCCCAGTGGATCATCATTAGTTTCAGAATAAATACAAACATTTTGTTTAACATGACATACAGGGTTCTGATCTGGCCTTTGTCTTGTTGGCTCTTTCCATGGACAGTCCAAACTTCTGTTAGGACAGACCTCTTCATCTCCTTCAATGGGCTACACTCTGTCTCATCGCTCTCTTTCCTCGGCCCTTTCCCACTGCCCTAGAGCCAACCCCACTCCACTCCCCGCCCCCTAGACTTGACCTGCCCTGCCTCTCCTGTCGCTGACATCAGCGCAGGTGTGGCCCCAGCACCCTGCACCAGCAGGTCTGCTCTGCGCCTTCCCTCACACTCAGATGCTGCGTTATGACTTCAAGTGGTTGGTGTCTCCTGCTAGAGGCCTCGTTAGTGGCACCTTGAGGACTGGGGCTCTTTCTTCGTGTCCTCAGGGCAGGATGTGGTGCCAGCAGACACAGTGAGTGCTGAATCAGTGACTGTTTGTAGAATAAATGAAGTTCATCTGAAGCGCATCCTGTGTCTGGTAGCTGTGTGTCCCCTCTACTGTTGCCTTTGCAAAGTGCACAGCCTTTCCTGTCCGTTCTCACATGGTGTAGAGACTCTCCCCACCAAAGCTCTTTGCTACATGACCTTGCTACCATGTTTTGATCTAATGATCAAAGTTGAGAATTTTGCTGGTAAAACTTCAGAAATAGAACATATTAATGTCTCTTGAAGCTAAAAAGTATGCTCAGGGCATGCTGTATTTCAGTGAAGCCCTTCCCTTCTCCCACAGGCCTCACTATGTATTGAACACCTGCTATGTGCTGGGCACTGTGCTAGAATACTCTCAGACACCAGGGACACAACTGTGAGTGGGACAGTTGCAGCCCCGCCTCAAGGCAGGCCGGCGAACAGGAGAAAAGCAGTAAACTGTGATAATGCCTTGGCAGGGAAGCTCTGTGCAAGTGGAACATAGAAGCATGTCTCCTCTCCTTTAAGACACAGCTCAAGTGTTTTCTCTCTCTACCTCTGGGGCTCAGGGGAATAAAAGAAGGAATCTCGCAGAAGGCGATGTGGGTAGTTTTGACCTGAGGGACGTCATGAGCAAGCAGGGCAAGAGGGAGAGTTGGGCGTTGGTCAGGGAGAAGGGAGTTTCCAGTAGAGAGGACAGTGTGTCCAAAAGTCTGCAGGTGAGGCCCAGCCTCGTGAGTTGAGGACTGAGAGAGGTTCACGGAAACCAGAGAAGACCAAGCCAGCGCAAAAGGCAGGGCATTCCGGAGTGTGCACTGTGCTTCTCAGCCAAGATTCCCCAGCAGCTGGCTGCAGGCCTCAGGAAGAGGGCAGCGGAGGGACTCGTTCCTCTGCCGAGATTGCCCTGGGAGCTCGGTCAGAGGTGCCCTGGAGGAGACACAGCTTAGCGTCTGCCTGACCGCACAGCGCCCAGGTGAAAGAGCACCGTGCTGTGTAAAATGCGCCATTGTGACCCGACGTGGGTGGGTCAGGTTCTGCAGTGTGCCTTTTGGTTGCAGCCACAGTGTCTTCTCCCACCCATTTCACACGAGGACCTGAGAGTGAGCCAAACATTTTTCCTGTGCATGCTCTTGTACTTGGAGAGAGCAGTCCCGTTTCAAAAGGAAACTTGAGCCTGTTCACAGTCTGTCAGTAATTGTCGTGGCATCCCTTCGAGGTGGGCTGATATAACTGTGCTCCTCAGCACTGCATCCTTGACTCAGGGGCTGCCAGCTCTACCTTGAGTCCCTTATTCACCTCAAATGGTTGGTTAGCTTTAAAGCATACACACTGTTACAGAGTGGAGCAAAGCGTAACATGTCCAGGTCCTGGCTTGCTTCCGTGTCCTCAGCATTGCTGCCAGGGTGAATCTGAGTGGGAAAGCCTGTGGCGGCCCATAGCTGATGTTTGGGTGAGAACCCAGTCCTGCACAGAGCAGCAGTGCTCCATAGCCATGCTGGGCTGGGTGTCTTTAACTCTTGGCCTTGGGTTGCTTTCCCTTCATCTGACATAAAATATTGCTAGGGTTTTTTTGTTTCGTTTTGTAGTTGTTTTTTAGCAAAAGAAATAGCCACATTTAATATTTTCATATGCATGGGAACCCCACACAAATGAGTGTCAGAGGCCCCACATGCAGGACCCAAGGTTTTCTGCCACCAGTGCCCGACTGTGAAGATAAGCCCCAGATCTAAACTGAAAGGCACCGTGTGCATGCTGAATACTTGCTTTGCAGCTGGGGACGGTGGACGGACATCCTTTCCCATGGACGCTACAAACGTCAGCTCACTGAGCAAGATGTGGAAACCATCTGCAGAACAATCCTCGTGTACTGTCTCAACCATTATAAGGGGGACGAGAACATCAAAAGCTTCATCTGGGATCTGATCACGCCCACAGCCGACGGCCAGACACGCGCCTTGGTCAATCATTCCGGTAGGTCTTCTTTGTGCTGCAGGTCACCAAAGGCTCCCAGGGCCCTTGTGGTGCAACCTAGACCACATGTTTCCCTCCTCACGTGTCGGTCCCTGGCCCTGACACTAAAATGGGGATTGTTAGAAAGCTTCTGTTGCTATTACGGTGGTAATATTATCATTACAATTCTAGGTTTATCCGCCCCAGTGCCACGGGGAAGGAAAGGAAAGAAGGTGAAAGCCCAGAGTGCACACCCGGTGGTGCAGGATGCCGACTGGCTGGCAGGCTGCAACCCCGACATTCTGTTCCAGGAGGACAGCTACAAGAAGCACCTGAAGCACCACTGCAACAAGTAGGTCTTCGAGGGCGGATGCAGAGAGCTTGCGTTGTTCTTACGTGTGTGTGTGTGTGTGTGTGTGTGTCTGTGTATACATACATACATGTGTGTATGTCTCTGTGTATACATACATACGTGTGTGTGTGTGTGTGTGTAGAGAGAGAGAGAGAGAGAAACACTACTAAGTTGTAGTTACTGTCTTTGTACAGCCTAACGGTTTTTCTCCAAACATGACGCCAAGTCATATGAGAGCATACCTTCAGATGACTGATTTTTTAAATCATGGTAAAGATATGTAACACAATTTTTAAGTTTTATCATTTTCACCATTTCTAAGGGTACAATTCATTGACATTAATTACATTCAAAATATTGCGTACCTATCACCACTATTTATACCCAAAACCTTATTATCGACTGCAATACAAATGCTGTGTCATTGAACAATAACTCACCTTCCCTTCCTCCACGTCCCCAAGTCCCTGGCAACCACCATTCTCTATGAATTTGCCTGTACTAGGTGCCTTATAAGTGGAATCATGCAGTATTTGTCTTGCTGTGTCTGGCTTATTTCACTTAGTGTGGTATTTTCGAAGTTGATCCATGTTGTCACTGGTGCCTGAACTTTTTTCCTTTTTATGGTTGAATAATATTCCGTTGTATGGATAAACCACATTTTGTTTATCCATTCATCTGTCAGTGGGCACTTAGGTTGATGGATATCTTTTGGCCATTGTGAATAGTGTTGCTATGATGCTATGTATAACTAAGTTTTTAATTTTATTTTTCAGTTACAGTTTACATCCAGTATTATTTTGTATTAGTTTCAGGTATACCTGTGGATTACTAAGTTTTAACCATTGTATGTGTTAGGGAATTTAGGGAATTATGGTTAGCTTTGTGTGATCCTGCCTTCAATTGACTGATTTCAGTGGAGGGACTGGGGAATTTTCAGGTTATTTTTTGCTTACTAATACTTCAGTTATTGAGTCTTTTTTTTTTCTTATAAGCTTAGAATGATATTCCTTTATTTTTAGAATTTGATTATATTGAATGATTGGATAATTATTCAATTGAATAACATTGACTCTAAATTTATTTCATTGCTTGGAGCTCTGCCGTCTGCATCTAAACTACTGTCCGCATACATTGATTTTTTTTACTCTGAGCATGCGTTTATTCCGTGTCAGTAGTACAGGCCACACTGCTGCGGAGCAGTGTTTCTGCTTCCGACTTCCCAGCTCTGTGCGACTCGGGAAGGCTCCTCAGCCTCTCCAAGACTCACTTTCCACGTTAGTCAGATGGAGCTCTGCAACAAGATCTCAGCTGGGCGAGGCAGGATATAAATAGACGTATGTGTATCTCTCTTTTTAAAATCAGCAACCAGAGTCTGAGCACATAAACTGCAGTATGGATTGTGCTTGAGTTGTCTGAGACATGTAGTGTGAGTTTATCCTCATTTACCTGGCAAGGAAACTGAGACTTGGGTACTTAAGGTCCCTCGGCTAGTTAAGGGACTGGGCCAGATTGGAGGCCCAGACCAGACAAGGCTAGTGCCCTTGCTCTTGACCACCCCGCTCACCTCAGAAGCCTGCCTCCTCCTCAGAGTTGTCTCAGTCCTCACATGAAGTAATTCCTGGAGAACACCTGCTCCCCCTGGGTTGCACTGACTGATGGTTCTCACTGTTTTTTAAATGAAAATGTTTTTAGGGCCTACTTTTGATCACTGTCTTTAGTTTTGACTGACAAATATTTTCCTTTCTGAGTCTTCAAAACCATTACCTCACACCATTTTGGTGCCTCAGAAACTGTTTTGTTGTTAATGCTGCAGCGTGACAGTTCTCCCTAAAGCCCCACAGATGGCTGTTGGAGGAATTCTGTTTCCTTGTGGTTTACATGAGCTTCGGGGTAACAGCCTTGTGAGTTCTGGATGCAAACTGCAAGCGCAGTGGTTGAGTGTGGGCCCAGCATGGCAGTGGTGGTTTTTAGTTTCCTATTCTAATGTCAGTAACAGACTTCCATAGGGTGCCCCCCTAACTGGTGTTGCGCTGTAACTGGCGTTCCTCTCATCTTCCCTTCTCCTCGGCCTCAAGACTGGCAAAGCTTCCCATCTCCTCTCTGGGACGAGCAAGTAGTCCAGCCATTCACTCTCTGGGACTTCAGGAGCTCAAGTGAGGAAATGTTAGGACTGGTAAGAGAGATGAGATCCAAACTGAGAACCTCAATAGCTGGCCTGCTCTCTTCAAATTTTAAGAAACAGAGACAGAGGACCTGCCTTGGTTGGGTTAAAGGAGACAAAGCAGACAGGGCAGTTTAATGCCATGTATGGTCCCAGACTGGGTGCTGGTCCAGAAAATAGTCACAAGTGGGACAGCCAAAGAAATGTAATTAAGGTCTGGGGACCCATCCTGTCCTGCTACCTCACCAGGTGTAAACTCCTTCAGGTCAGAGGCTGCCTCCTTGTCACCTCGTTGCCCTGACAGTACCTACCATGTCTTCACAATGGCACTGAGGTCTTCAGTTGAGTTGGTTTGGATTTTTCCCTCTAGGAAAAAAGATGACATTCAGTTAGTTCATAAAAGTCTCCACATAACTGAAATTTTTTCTGCAGTAGAAAATGTCTTCTCCCAAAAAAAGAAAGAGAAGCCATTAGGATCACTGCCACAGTACCAAGTTTTGGTGAACAAAAGAGAATCCAGTGCAAGGTGGAGGGTATTCCATTTGGAGCCACTCTTTCTGAGCGTCTTCTGTAAGTTCTTAGAAGAACCGGCCTACAAGTTCTCGAACGAGAGAGGACATGAGGTGCCAGACACAGAAGCCTGTGCCATCACTCTTTTGCTGGTTCATTGTGGCACAGCCAATTTTCAATTTTATCTAAAGAAAGGAATCCAAAGAAATGTTACCCAAAGTCATTGTCTACTTTGGAGCGTATTCAGGTAGTTACAGCTGCACGCTTTGCCCTTCTAGCGCCTATGCTCACCAGGAGCAGAGGCGGGACGGCAGGTGTGCCTGCCTGTTCCTGTCTGATCAGGAGTAGTCTGTTTTGGCGAAGCTACTCCTTGTTGGCATTTGATATGTTCAAGGACAGTTGCCATGTCCTGAGAGACAGTGTGAAGTGGTGGAGTCAGAAGGCCTCATTCAGAGTTGTCCATGCTCAAGGTGACTCTGTGACCTGGGTCATGCCACTTCTATTACCCTCGATTTTTATATTTGTAAAATGAAATTGTAAAAATTATAGCTTGCCCCATATCATCACAGTGTCATCGTAAAGATGAAATGAGCTAGTATATGTGAAATGTTGGTTTCACAGTGTCTGTTGGGATCACCCAGCTGGGGAAATGGCACTTGGTCTTGTCATTTACTCGTGGCCAAGGAGGTGGTCAGTCTCAGATGTCAGTCCTGACTGCATACCAGGCTGTCCAGCAGGAGATGCTGGACTCGGAGTAGACGTAAGCCTTTGGGATTTACCAGGTGGGCTTTATTGGAAGAGTTGTTTGAAGGAAATTAAGGAAATCCACATGAGGTCGAAAATCTGTTCCGTAGAATTCCAAGGGCTTTTAAACACTGATTCCTTGAAAATGACTAAGAGTTTTGATGATTTTGGCATATTTTAATCACCTTTGTAATGTTTTAATATTTTTTAAGCTATGACTTAGGCTTCCAGGTAATGTAAACTAGAAGGAATAAAAAACATTTCACATCCTTAAGGGAGAAGAGTGAAGACCCGCCCTCAGTCGCCATCTTCCTTTCTCAGAAGCTAAGTTCTATAATCTGAAAAACCTGACAGTCCATATTGAGGGTTTATTGTAAGGTAGTAAAACCAGATTTTATATCACATTTATTCCTACAACTTCTGATGTGCTTCCAAAAATGGTATTAAGGCAGCAGCTGAGGAAATTTTATGAGATAATGAAGCAGAACAGTTACTGAAAGCCATCTGCTCAGTTGTTTACAAACTTGCTTCAATACTTCAGAGGCAATGGTAGGGTACGTGTCTAAACTTCACAAGCTGCACTAGGTAGAACTAAATGAAGTGCGCCTGGGCTGGGCTGAGCTTGGTCCCTCTCTGTGCAGTGTGAGCGGTTGCCAGGCAGGCCTGTTGGAAGCCAGCAGAAAGCACCACACAGAGGTGATTATGTGCCACCATCTGTCACGCTTCAAGCCTACCATACAGCATGGCTAATCAGCCTTGGCAGGATGATGGATGAACAGCAGCAGCTGCCAAAAGCCACTGTTGGCAAACAGTCCTGAAGTTAAGAACTTTTTCCCCCTCTGTCTTCCTCTCCAGGGTCCTGCTGCGTGTCCGCATGCTGTACTACCTAAGACAAGAAGTTATAGGAGACCAGGCAGATAAGATCTTAGAGGGTGCTGACTCAAGGTTAGTGCGAGCTCACACTGGTTCTCTGCCTGCGTGCGATAGTCCAGGTAGCCGGAAAACATCGTGGGTCATGTTTCAAAACCTTCACGAACCATCAGAAGGACACCTTCTGTTTTGCATCTTGAATGCTGTGTTTGTTCTATGAGCTTGGGGAAGTGATGATAATCGGGAAAGCCTGTTTGTATGTGTGTGTGTGTGTGTGTGTGTATATAAAAGGAGGTGTGAACTAAATTACTGGTGGTCAGAGATGACCTTTAAAATGGGACACTGGGTGATAAAGTCCGTTTCTGGTCACGGTGGGAAGCAACTGACTCATGCCCTTTCTTTTAACCTTTGCTCATTCCTCTCCATGATGCTCAGGTGCTTACTGTGGGAGTGGGGCACCTGAGTGCGTACATCCTGTCCATTACTTGGAATGCTTTTGTAGTACTGGTACTTACTTTAACTATTACACGAACGGTTGTCTTTATAGTGAAGCTGATGTGTGGATCCCCGAGCCTTTCCATGCCGAGGTCCCTGCAGATTGGTGGGACAAGGAAGCAGATAAGTCCCTCCTGATCGGAGTGTTCAAACACGGTAAGTGACATGTCCGTCTGACCACATCTTCACCGTGTGGCTTTGTCTTTATTTAGAACTCTGCATATTCTTTCCAAAGTCATAATATTAACAAGGATAGTTCCAAAGGACTCTTGGCATCTACCATTTTCCTGCACTAAAAATCTAATATGAACTGTAAATATCAGATGCTGTTTTTAAATGTTTGTTGAGCATTTGAGAAGAAACATTTCTTTCTTGGCTGTAAATAAAACCCAAACCATATTTGTTTTAATAATAGCCAAATTGTCCTATAGTTCTCCCTAAACTTTGCTTCCAGCACGGCTCCCCTTGCTAACTCTGCCAGCCCGTGTCAAAGTGGACGGTGGGCTTAACCTCTGCTATTAATCTGTACAAGTGCCTCCTGGGCTTTGTTCCAAGCAATATTTCACAAATGTCAGTGCTGAGAACTCGGCTCCCCTGAGTGGGATGCAGCCTTGTTAACTTTGAAAGGCTGGGGATGCAGAACTGGCATGATATATACAGTGAGCGATTCCTGATTATAATCTCAAGTCTCTGGAGGTTGCTGAGGTAGTCCCAGCAGCCCAGCCTGACTAAAGGGGAGAGTGATGGCTTATAAAACCTTTCATGATTATAGTTTGGCTTGCGGCTCTACAGCAGTTAGGAGCGGTGTGTGTAGTACACATCCTAATTGAATTGTGGTGTTCTGCCTGTGTGCTGCAGCCGTGTTTTGTGAGCTCAGCCTAAAAATCATTTTCCTGCAGTGCACTGTTGGGATCTGCCATTTCCCATTTAGTCAACTTGGGCAGTCAAAAAGCAAATTGTAGTTTGAAAACCATAGAGGGAACAGTGTCATCTTACTGACATGCATCATCCTCAACCTAACAAGACAGGTTCGCTGGCCTGCCGTAGACAGGGGTTTTCAGCCAGCGGTGGGAGTTTCTGCAGAACTGAGGCTGCTCACCAGGAGGACGGGCTGGACTTAGAGTACCTCCGCAGAGGTCGCAGAGGAATATTACAAAGCCTTTTAAATGTCAAGCAAAATTAAATCTTGGGGAAAATAGGGTCAGAAATCTTCCCAGGCATCTCGTAGTTATTCTGAACCTGTTTTTCTCTTAGTGTTTGTGGCCCTTCTGATAATATCCCTGGAATGTAACTTGGCCCCCAAAATCTGCCCTGGAATTGAGTGGTCCATAGAATGCTCCACTGAAACAAGGTTCTTTAAACTACAGCATAAATAATCCTCTTGATTGAGAAACGAAGTTCATGTGTTGTGACAGTGCTGTGATTTTGTCAGTGACGAGTCTCTCGTTGTCCCTGTATGTCCTCTGGGCTGGTGGGGACGGCATAGGCTATGAGAAGTACAATTCCATGCGAGCTGACCCCGCACTGTGCTTCCTGGAACGAGTTGGGATGCCTGATGCCAAGGCCATAGCTGCTGAGCAGAGAGGAACAGACATGCTAGCAGATGGTGGTGATGGGTAAGAAGGACATTTTAAAATTTTAATAAACTTTATATCAGTATTGCATCAATTGGCAGGGTTCAGCTCTTACACTGCACAACATACTGTATTGTGTCTGATTTGAACTAAGTGACATTTCCTGTATAGTCTGTGACTATATCATAATGATTACTTAAATATGATATATAGTATCTAAATAATCTGAAACTCTGTCTTTTCCAAGGGATGACAGACAGCCCCACCCCCACCCCTGGTTCTCCCACAATGCGCTCCATCCACAGCCGTGTGTTTTAAATACTGATAGAATGGCTTTTGAAATTGAACCCAGAATTAAAAGTTGCATTAGGCAGTCCCCTTCACTCTCTTTCTATCAGTATGACTTAAATACTTTTTAAATTTTTATATAGGGGAGAATTTGATAGAGAAGATGAAGATCCAGAATACAAACCAACCAGAACACCATTCAAGGATGAAATAGATGTAAGAACTCGAGTATATTGCCTTTTATAGCACCACTAAAATATTATATGCCCATATAAGACTTGTTAAACTTTATAGATAATGGCCTTTATTTAAAAAAATAATGCACAATGAAACCCCAAATTAAAATGATTTAGTTTCTTGCTTTGCTTTCAAGGAATTTGCCAGTTCTCCTCCTGAAGATAAGGAAGAGTCCATGGAAATGCGCACCACAGGTACGGCCCCTCAGAGTGCGTGGTGCAGGGCGGGTGTGTGCTGCACGGGCAGCGGTCACGGGCCTGTGGGTCTCAAAATGTTATTTCATCCACACTGGCTGCTTTCTTCTGTGGATAATTTTAATTCCTGCTTATTGTTAGTTTCTCGTGTCATTGAATTTCTTTGATAAAATAACCATTTTTTAGAATAAGATAAGGTATGCATTTATTTTATACCAGTTAGTGGAAACTTTTAAGCATCTTTGGAGATACACCGCCAAAAAACCCTGAAATATATCTTTTGGGAGTTGGGCACTTGGCAAGTATCTGAAATATTGCCAATTTATAGAGAATACTGATCTTTCGCCTCATGTAAAATCATTAGGTAACATTATGTGATCTTTTGTATGCTCAATGAGATTATTACATTACAAGAGAACACTCTTATAAAGTAGTTCATGATGTAAAGTATGTTTCTTTATGTAAGATTGATAAATAAATTTATTTTCCCCCCTGAGGATTTAAAAAAATGGTTTGTAAGTTCCATACTGATAGTATTCTTTATTTATAATTCTAAACGAGGACACCAGTGCCCTTTCCCACACTGTCATTTGATGGAAAATCCTGTGTTTTGCAAGATTGCAGCTACACATTTCAAAAATATTTTTTCCACTTCCCCAGGCAAGCACAGTGAGAGTAATGCTGAGTTAGGCCAACTTTACTGGCCTAACACCTCGACCCTGACCACCCGTCTGCGCCGGCTCATTACTGCCTATCAGCGCAGCTATAAAAGGCAACAAATGAGGCAAGAGGCCCTAATGAAGACTGACCGGCGGAGACGGCGGCCTCGGGAGGAAGTGAGAGCACTAGAAGCGGAGAGGGAAGCTATAATATCTGAGAAGCGACAAAAGTGAGTTTTTTTCAGGGTTTTACTCAACTCCTGATACATTCCTCTCTGCTCTGCTCTTTTTGTCTTTTGAGACAATGACTGTCAAATCGATCTGTCTTCCCACCCCTGAAATAAGTTTAGGGCAAAAGAGGAAAAAGTAAACTTGAAGCCTTTTTACTCAAATACATTTCAAGCTAATATCTTTTTTTCTAATAGGTGGACAAGACGAGAAGAGGCTGATTTTTACCGTGTGGTGTCCACTTTTGGTGTTATTTTTGACCCTGTGAAACAGCAGTTTGACTGGAACCAATTTCGAGCCTTTGCCAGACTGGACAAAAAGTCTGATGAAAGTTTGGAGAAATACTTCAGTTGTTTTGTGGCCATGTGTAGGCGAGTGTGTCGAATGCCCACCAAGCCAGATGATGGTAGGTCCATTCAGTACCAAAAGTTCTATACTAAAAGGCCAGTAAAGCGCCACATGAGAGAGTGAACAATTTAAAGCCTACTTGGTTTTTTTCCAAATAAATATGATTGTTTTCATGTTTTCAGAACCACCTGACCTCTCCATGATAGAGCCAATCACAGAAGAGCGTGCCTCTAGAACTCTCTACCGCATTGAACTGCTCCGGAAAATACGTGAGCAGGTTCTTCATCACCCACAGCTCGGGGAGAGGCTGAAGGTCTGCCAGCCGAGCTTGGACTTGCCAGAGTGGTGGGAATGTGGAAGGCATGATCGAGACTTGCTGGTGGGTGCTGCTAAACACGGGGTCAGTCGGACAGACTACCACATCCTCAATGACCCCGAACTGTCCTTCTTGGACGCACACAAAAATTTCGCTCAGAACAGAGGGGCTGGTAACATACCGACCATGAATCCTCTGGCAGTTGGATTTGGCCAGATTCCTGCAGTCATCTCATCCACTCATATTCAGGACGAAAAGGTGACAGGACAAATGGAAGGCAAAGTGGAGGAATCTGAAAACACAGCTGCCCAGGAGAAACCTGCAGTGAAGGAAGAGGAAGAAGAACCCGAGAGCAGGGAAAAGGACAGTAAGCAGGACTGTGAGGCTGAGGCCAGCTCCGTGAAAAGTGAGCTGAAAGGTGTGGAGGTCAGTGCAGATACTGGGCCCAAGTCAATCTCGGAGAAAGGTTCTGAAGAGGACGAAGAAGAGAAGCTGGAGGATGACGACAAGTCAGAAGAATCTTCCCAGCCTGAAGGTAATGCCTGGCCACCGGCCTCTCTCCTTCCCTAACAGCAGTGGCCACATGCTGAGTTTTCACGTCACGTGACGAGGGCTCGCTCTTGTTTCGTAACGGTAATTAGAGTACATTTTCTTGTGTGAAGGGATAATTTTAGGTTATGATTAGATGTATGGTCCGCTCTGATAAGGCCTGGAAACATGATATTTTGAACAAGTTAAACTCTCAGAAGAGTTTTATGGACACATAATTTCTGGATTAAAGTTAGGGGTTAACTTTATAGTAGCAGTGTATTAAGAATTCCAAGTGATTTTAATTTGGACAATTAAATGTGAGGGGGAAGTCATTCACTGAGTAAATATTGGTAGTTATTTTTAAACGAATAATGCTTAATTGATACAGTTGTAATTCAGAAGTAAAAGGTAGGAGTAGAATCTGAAAAGAACCAGTTTTCTTTGTAAGTCACAAAAATCAGGCATATCTTACTGCCCTCTGGAGCTGGAACTTTGAACTTAGCTGAGATCTTGGCCCTTTTTCCCATGTAGGGGACATGGGCTCTTGAGTCAGAGGCTTAATTGTCCTTTAGCCTCCTCGGAGGTGTGCTTGCACAATGTCAGATGACTAGTGATGCAACCTCCCTGCGCCTCTGCTTCTTCATCCGTAAAATGGAAATAACCATCTACATGAAGGGGCTATTACAGGCTTTAAACAACAAGATTTGTAACATGCCTAACATCTTTCTAGCCACATTGTAGGCACTCGGTAAAATGGAGCAGACTGGGCGCTGACTGGGTGGCTCAGTTGGAACATTATCTCACACTCCAAAAGATTGTGGGTTCAATTCCTGGTCAGGGCACAGACCTAGATGGCTGGTTTGATCCCGGTTGGAACATGAACTGGAGGCAGCCAGTTGATGTTTTTCTCTCACATCGATGTTTCTCTCTGTCTCTCTCCCCCTGTCCCGCCTCTTTGTCTCTTCTCTCTCCCTCCCCCTCCTCCCGTCTCTTCCTTCCTCTCTCTCTAAAATCAATAAATACATCCTCAGGTGAGGATTAAAAAATGTTTTTAAAATGGAGCAGATTGTTATTTAATTTTTTCATGTCCTTTCTAAACTTCTTTTTCAGTAGTATCCTGGTTGTGAGTAATGCACTTTAACTCATTTCTCAGCAGGAGCTGTCTCTAGAGGGAAGAATTTTGATGAAGAAAGCAATGCTTCTATGAGCACTGCTAGGGATGAAACCCGAGATGGATTCTACATGGAGGATGGAGATCCTTCGGTAGCTCAGCTCCTTCATGAAAGAACATTTGCCTTCTCATTTTGGCCTAAGGTTAGTTTTTTGTTGTTGTTTTGTTTTGTCGACCAAAAAAAAAAAAAGAGTGGAGTCAAAGAAATTGTTCTGGCTTGATTTTTCAAATAATTTTAAGTTAAACTTTGACACAATGTATAAAGACTATAGATTTTTTTCATGATTTAAAGAATGATCTAGAAAAGCCCAAAGAAAAAATTCTGTAGAATACTTTTGTAATAGGATGGCAAGGGTGACATGAAGAAAAGATAATAAGCAATAGAACCATTTATACAAACCTTTCGCTCCTTGAGATGTTTTAGCATGGCAGTCCTGTTATCCAGTATATATGATTATTGTTTTAGGAGATTCACCCTTTGGCGATAGAAAATGTATGGCTTTTTACAAAAAATTTTTATTGAGGTAAAAAACACGTAACATGACATTTATGATCGTAATCAATGTTAAGTGTCTAGATTAGTAGTCTTCAGAATATTTATATTGTTACGAAGCAGATCTCCAGAACTTTTCAGTCTTGCGTGACTGAAACTTTATGCCCACTAAACAGCTCTTACCCCTTGCCCCTGGCAGCCACTATTCCACTTTTTGTTCTGGTGAATTTGACTACTTTAGATACCTCATATAAGTGGAACCATACAATATTTTGTCCTTTTGTGACTGTCTTATTTCCCTTAGCATAATGTCCTCAAGGTTCATGCATGTGACAGGATTTCCTTTCTGCCTAGGGCCAAGTAATATTCCATTGTATGTATATGTTGTATTTTCTTTAGTTGTTCACATGTTATTGGGGTATTTGTTCACACATTGTTTGGACTTTTAATCCTTGCAGGTCTGGGCTCATTGTAGTGCTACTGTGAGCATGCATTAATGTCTCTTTGGGACTCTGCTTTTGGTTCCTGTGGATATGTACTCAGACGTGGGGTGGCAGGATAATATGGTAGTTCTAGAGTTAAAGTTTTGAGGAACCTCCGTACTGTTTTCTTAGAGTGATTACACCATTTATTTATTTTTTTAGTCTGAAATAAAGCTTTTAGATTTAAGACAAGTTTCATATATTCAGAAACCTAATCGTCTTCACTCAGGAGGAGGTGGGCTACTAACCCATTTGGTCCAACGTTTTATGCAGTAATTCCAAATGTAGTTATCTGCAACCGAAAACAAAAAAAGAAATTACTTTTTTTTTTTGGCCAACATAATTTTATAATAAATCTCTATATAATTTGGGTCTGTTTTTCAGGGTGGGGAAATAATTATCCTAATTACCATAGCAGGGCTGTCTGGTTTAAAACAAACAACACAAAAACCGCTTCAGTAGACTCATCCCTGGGCTGGCCTTCCATTACTGTTAGTTGCGTAAGAGACCATGTGACATTTTTAACTGAAGAGTGCACTATCAAAGACATCTCTTTTTCTGTATGCCCTCTCACTTCCCCCATTATGCTAATCTCCCTTGTCCAGTACGGAGGGGAGTTCCCCAGATCAGTCAGGTCCATAGTCGCAAGCAGGCACTTTTAATCGATGGAAACTGGGTCTAAGAGCTGTAATTAGAAATTTTTAATGTACACGCTTCAGTGAAACTTGAAGTGATAATAGGTAGGGAATGCAAATTGACATTCATTAGGTGTTCCTAGGCCGGTGCCCATTTCGTAATGCTGAACTTTATTAATAGTGACGCTAATGATGTTCCACTTCCTGGGATAGGCTGTGATCCTGCCCGTGGATCTGAAGCACCAGAGCATCCGGAAGTTCAGTGCAGGCTCCATTGTTATCTACTGACATTTATCACCAATTTTTAGCTTGAATGAAAGTTACTTTTAAAATACACGGACATTTTAGAGGTGGTGGTCCTGCAGTGTTTCCTAATCTGTGTGATTCTGTGTTCGTAATTGCAGAATATTAGGTTTTCTGTGTTGGAGCCGTCTGAGGACCTTCCACCGTGGCAAGGCAGTTTTGATTAAATTTATTTATTCACTTGCTTGGTTTTTGTTTTCTTGTACATTTTGTTCACCAATTGCCTTTTAAGCCTTTTTCAGCATCTTGATAGAAATGTTTACCTCCTAATTTTCCCTAGGTCTCTGTTGCCATTTCATGCGGCTTTTCTTCTCCCTCCAGGATCGAGTGATGATAAACCGATTAGACAATATCTGTGAAGCAGTGTTGAAAGGCAAATGGCCAGTAAATAGGCGCCAGATGTTTGATTTCCAGGGCCTCCTCCCTGGGTGCACGCCACCCACCGTGGACAGTCCCCTGCAGAAGAGGAGCTTTGCGGAGCTCTCCATGGTGGGCCAGGCCAGCATCAGTGCGAGCGAGGACCTCACGACTTCTCCGCAGCTGTCAAAGGTAGGGCAGAGCGGTGTGTATTCGCATCTTAGAGTTCAGCTCCCCAAATCTTCTCCCGGTTTGGAAGCTTGCATTTCATGGGTCCTACTTAGAAATATGGCTGCTGTTTCCTCAGCTCTGTTGAATGGTCGTGAATGTTTAATTCCTTACACTTCTTGTCCTTTAGTTCTGAAAGCAAGCTCATATTGCAGACCCAGTTTGGCTCATTGTTTTGTTGGAAATTTTCAATAGGAAGATGCCCTCAACCTCTCTGTCCCTCGCCAGCGGAGGAGAAGGAGGAGAAAAATTGAGATTGAGGCTGAAAGAGCTGCCAAGCGGAGAAACCTCATGGAGATGGTCGCACAGCTTCGGGAGTCTCAGGTGGTCTCCGAAAACGGACAAGAGAAAGTTGTAGATTTATCAAAGGCCTCACGAGAGGCAACAAGCTCTACCTCAAATTTTTCATCTCTTACTTCAAAGTTTATCTTGCCTAATGTCTCGACCCCAGTGTCTGATGCCTTTAAGACTCAGATGGAGCTGCTGCAGGCCGGGCTGTCACGCACGCCCACGAGGCATCTGCTCAATGGCTCCCTGGTGGACGGAGAGCCTCCCATGAAGAGGAGGCGGGGGCGGAGGAAAAACGTGGAGGGCCTTGATCTGCTTTTCTCGATGAGCCACAAACGGACATCATTGAGCACAGTAAGTTCAGGCCCTTGCTTCCATGGTCTGTGTCCGTGTTGACAGCCAGGGTCCCTGCACTGCCGGTGACAGTGGTCTGTGTTCCTCTCAATGACATGGCATTAAAGCTGACTTCTTCCACCAAAGAAATAGAATTAGAGTGAACATAGAATTAGAGTGAACAGAGTCATGGTCCTGAGCTGGAAAATTGCATTGAGCATCGATACAGATCACTCGGTCTGAACCAAATGTAGCTGGAGGATTTATTCTTCCCAAGATTCTGATATATCGATTGCTCTCGGAAGACTAGCCCAAAACAGAAACATGCCCTTCAGAGCCTGTAATTGTTATCTCTGAATTCTTGAGGTGGAAAAAGCTCATGCTCTTAAAAACACTGGTATATTTTGGGCCTGGCATTTATTAGGTCAGTGTGCATGTTTAGTTTCAGACTTAAGATATGTACTCATATACCAAGTTAGGGGTTGCAAATTCTTCTACATCAATAACTAGATATTTTAAAAATAGCAACTGAGTAAAATCTGTTTAGGTTTGAATGAAATGTATGTACCAGTGGATTTTGACTTTTGTTTTCAATTCATAGGAAACAAGTGCATTATAATCACAGCTGTCTTCCTTAGTCTGTATTGACCATGCCCCCTAAAAATGAGCTGCCTAACTAACAATGAGGACTTTACCCCAAAGAGTCTGATTGTGTGCAGCTCTTTTTTGAAGCTGATTAATACTGGATATCTTTTGCCCGTTGATTTGAAACCCCAATCATCAGCATAGTGGTGCCGAAGCTCCCTGTCTATGCAAGGGGCTGGCACTCCAGAGATGGAGGGACGGTCCCCTGGGCAGCAGGATGCAGTGTGGGGAGCATTGCAGTTGGAAACTGAGGGGGATAGTTGTTGGTTTTAATAATTTCTTTCTCATTCTGTTGCATCCCTATGGTTATTTTCCCATTTTCTATTTCTCGAACCTGGAGAATGCTTAATAACCTAGAAGGTTAGGAAAAGGTATGGTTGAATTAAAGTCTAGAAATTACGAAATAGCATCCACTGAAACTGGTACCCTGGTGAGGTCTAGGTAAAGCAGAAGCATCCAGGTAGTTAAAGTTAATTTTCAGAATTTATTATCAATGCTCCAGTTGCAAAAGTAGTCATTTTTGTTGAGCATATGGTTACTTTTGGAATCTTGTGAAAATATGTCTTGCATTGGGTCAGCTGTGGCTGGCTGTTCCCTAAGTTAAAATGCCATTTCTAGGTGTAAGCTCCCCAAAGTCGTATCTCCAGTGACTAGCCTTCCTGCTTAAAACCACCCTGGGAACACTCGAACAGGTTTTCTTCACTGAAAATTCTTTCTTTGTCAACATCAGAAACTGGGCGGTTTCTGCAGCTCATACCTCTTTCATTTAATCTTGTGCTTAATATTTGAATCATGGCACACACAGGAATTAATATTCCTGTGCTATTAATGTTCCAACTGGTGCTATTTCCCTGTTGTAGTCATACACCTATAAACTTAAGGCTGATGTTATTCATTTCATGTATCTTAAGTTATGCACCTGAGAATTTATTGATACATTTATTTTCTAAAGTCATATTTAGCTCAGAGCTCCTAGTAGATGTTAAAAGTTTATCTTTTACTGTTGTATTGGTGTTGTGGAAGGTTATGCATTATGTCAGCATTCACACTGGAGACCATTTTGTGCAGCCACCATGCAGTCAGCAACATTGTGAGGGCTGGCCCTGCCCCTGTGCCACACACTGGGGTATGAGAACAAAGGCCTGGCGGGTGCTTACACTAGATAGCTCAGTGTTTAAGATAAACAATGATGTATCATAGTTGTGAGCTATGGTTGGAGTACTTCGTGAACCCAAAGGAAGAGTGGGAATGAAGGGAGGAGGCTAGGAGAAGAAACAGATGAGGAAGTATCCCTAGAAGTGTTCACGCTTCAGTTAGGTTTAGAAGATTGTGCAGGAGTTGGTTATTTGAAAAGAGGCCGTGGGGAGATCATGCGCAGAGGGCCTGAGGCCAGGGAGAGCCTGTCGTGTTTGGTGACTTGAAAGCTGTTGGCTGGGAAATTCGGGTCAGCCAAGGTGAGCTTGGAGGCAGGCGTTAGCAGAGACGAGCCAGGAGGCCAGGTGAGACGCAAGTCATGGAGGGCATTGATTGCCATGCAAGAACCTAGATTTTATGTGGAAGGTAGTAGGGATTCAGTTATCAAAATAATTTAACTAGGAGAGTGTGACAAGGTTTTGAACTAGGAAGAGTGCATTTTAGAGAGTGGACTCCAGTGCAGAGCTGGCGGTTGGATTGCAGCAGAAGAGTGGGACAGAATTAGATCGGGAAGACCCTTTAGTAAGGTTGCAATAGTACAGGTGGGGAATCGGGGCAGTGAGAATGGAGAAATGGGCCGACATAAAAGATGTCAGGGATTTGAAACACCAGCTTGAGGACCAGTAGCTGAATGGTGGTAGGGTCTAGCCTTCAGTTAATCTTTTTGGTGTTGCCACACACACCTAACACAAAATCCTGTACCATCAACAAATCTCACTGTTCACAGAGTGACAAAAAGCTATGTATAAACTGGCTTTTGGAACTTTTCTTTAATTAAAATTCTAATGGCATTTATCTGTGATCTCCAAGAGAGATTGAGAGGCTGCCTTTGGTGCATACAAGGCTCAGACCGCACTGCCCGTGTTGTGTTCCTGGGGGCTTGCTCAGGGTCTCAGACATGGAGCGTGATGGACTGTGAATTTGCTACTGAATTATAAATTCTACAATATGAAGAATGATGTTAAAGTTTCATTTTCTAATATAATAGCTCTCCCAAAATTGACATTATTTTAAGTAACTTTTTTCACTTTTTGAGCAAAGATCCATTGTACTAGGATAGCACTTTCTTGAGATAGTACATTGCCAGAATCTCTTCATGTGAGAATTCAGATCATTGTCAATTTTCTGCAGGAGGATGCTGAGGTGACCAAAGCTTTTGAGGAAGACATAGAGACCCCACCAACAAGAAACATTCCTTCTCCTGGACAGCTGGACCCCGACACACGAATCCCTGTTGTAAATCTCGAAGATGGGACGAGGCTGGTGGGGGATGACGCTCCTAAAAATAAGGACTTAGTTGAATGGCTGAAGCTGCACCCTACTTACACTGTTGATTTGCCAAGTTATGTACCAGTAAGTATTACGGAGCTTGGAGCAGGAGGAATCTTGCTAGGACAGTCCCTTTTATTCTCCTGTACAACGTAGAAATACCTGGTCCCTCTGTCTTTAGCTTAGATGTCTTCTCATCTCGAGTGTTTTCCAGTTTTCGTCATATAATTCTACATTTGAGAAATGAGCTTCAGGCCTATCCCCTGTGAAGGGCAGGCAGCCTTGTAATTGTTCGAAGATATCTATCATGCATTTTCTTACTTTCTCCATCTCTCACCAAACATGATTTCTTCAGTTATTCTCGACCTGCCATGGTTTCCAGGTGGTCTCATTTCTGGGCTAACACTCATGAATGCACTTTAATTAATCTCCACCCAAGTCGGACCCACTCAGAATACTGTGAAGATGTTACTTGCAGAGATTCAACCAGCTAATATAGTCCAGGAGTTTATTAGCTTCTCTTTTCAGCAGCTAACCATTATGCGTTAGATTAAACATTAGACAGTATCTCTAGATAATTTGTCATGTAAACTGTTTATTAGCTAGCGATGCAAATCTTTTACTTCCATACTGAATGTGATTAATTTTTAAAACCTTAAATGTTGGAATTTGCATTGGTTTTGTTGAGTTCCTGCCACTCACAATGGCCCTTCTGCAAATGTCCTTTTATCCTTGGTTGGTTCTTCTCACGTATAGTTTTGTGTCATAGATGTGATATCATCTCTGCATTCATTCACATTGCTGCATAGAAATTAGCAAAGGTACTAGAGAAAGTTTTCTTTAAAAATACCATGACTTGGTTAAACATTTGAACAGGGTTATCGATAGATAGAAGGAGAAGCAGATTCTCAGCTAACATGGTTTGTTTAGTTCCTTGGTGTACAGGGGGGAGAAAGTAGGGCTTTTTCCTTTCAAAGAAAAGCATGGTTTCTAGTAATTCAAATAACTATTGAACCTTCCGTAATAATTAAATGACTTGATTGTGTGTTATTTATACAAGCAAAAAATAAGCGTTAAATGCAGGTTCACTAAATATATATATTTTTTGCAGAAGAATGCGGATGTGCTGTTTTCCTCATTTCAGAAACCGAAACAGAAACGACACAGATGTCGGAACCCTAATAAATTGGATATAAACACTTTGACAGGAGAGGAAAGGGTGCCTGTTGTCAATAAACGGAACGGGAAGAAGGTGAACATGGGAAGGGGGACTGATCTCTTTGTGATTTCTTATCCCAGAAAGAAGTGTTTTATCCTGTCATCTTTTATTTCTACAAGTAATCACATTTTCTCAGAATGTATACATGATGTGTGTGTGTGTGTGTGGTGATGGTGGAGGGAGAGGGAAGAACCTGTGTTTGTAAAGCACGTTTCCCTTGCTTCTCCCCAGATGGGTGGAGCTATGGCGCCTCCAATGAAGGATCTACCCAGGTGGCTGGAAGAAAATCCTGAGTTTGCAGTTGCTCCAGACTGGACTGATATCGTTAAGCAGTCTGTAAGTACAAGCTCTGCATAACTGTCAAGGAAAGTATCTAAACAAAATTGTTTTCCTGAATTTTTCTTTATTTTCTGTTGGCCATTAACAGAAAGACATAAAAGGATAGCTTGAAGGAATTGACACAATACATCATTTTCATACATCATAAATATATCGTGTCTTGTGTCAATACATCATTAATCCGAAGCGTGTTAATTAGACAGCTCTGATTTAAAAGGACTGTACAGAAATGCATATTCACCGCCTTGGAGGTGAGCTTCCTACAGGGAGGCATGCCTCAGGTAAACCTAAGTTAACCATCCATCTGTGGAACGCTGTTTATGGTACCTTAGGGGATTAATAGCAAGATTAACTGTGATTTCTGACATTAAAACAAACCAGCTATTTTCAACCTTTTTAATTTTGTGCTACACATACACTACTAAAATTCTGCAGCACACCAAAAAATCTATTCTATTTTTTGCCAATCTGACAAAAAATAGGTATAATTTTGACTGATTTACCAGTAACAACAACCACCACCACCACCAGCACCTATCCTTTTTACTCCAAAGTGGCTTTTTAAAAAATCAGGTGCTAGTCAAGTAAAAAAAAAAAAATCAGGTGCTTATACTTGTATATAAGGATTTCTGGTACCAAGAATTAACCAATCAGATGCAACCTTATTATGCAATGTGACCAATAAGATGCAACTCCATTTACAATCTATATATTGGGTTGGCCGAAAAGTCCATATGGTTTTTTTTTCTGTAAATTAAAAGATACATTTTTCATTTTCACCAATAACTTTATTTATTTGGATATTTTCAGTATGTTGGCTATCTCCCATGTGGTATAACTTAAATTATTCTCAATTAATGTCTCAATTTACCTCTATCAACTTCAACTGGCTACCCGATCGGGAGGCATCATCCAGTGAGAATCTCTAGCGCAGAACTTGGCACACCACTTTTGACATGTTCTGTCAGTCATAGCACCTTCTCCACACACTGCACAAATCTTTTTTGTGTGCATTTCAGTTGTGTTTTTACCTTTCTTGAAATAATAACATATAATATGACAGAAATGTTGCATATTTTCTTCCATCTTCAATGTTAAAATTGCTGGACAAAAATTCACCAATTTTCATTTTTTAATGTACACTGATATGACAGCGGTCACAGTACAATCTAACAAAATTGTTTCGAATGACATAAAGACAACTAAGCACTACTAGAGGCAAAACCAAACGAACTTCTTGGCCAACCCGGTATTTATGGTTCAAGACAGGATATTCACACCAGACAGCTATTATTGTTGTGTGACCTGTTGTCATTTTATTTTATTTGACAATTGAACGGAAAAGAAGTCGGTGCCTCTGACTAAATAGTCAAGTATTACCTGTTTTAAAAATTCTTGCAGCATACCAGTTGAAAATCACTGAAATAAGCAAATAAAAAATAAAACAAGTCTGCCTTGGCTGGGTGGCTCAGCTGGTTGGAGTTTGGATGGAGTCCCAGGTCAGGGTGCACACCCAGGCTGAAGGTTTGATCCCTGGTCGGGGTGCATACGGGAGCCAGCCAATTGATGTTACTCTCTCAAATCGATGTTTCTCCCTCCCCACCTTACTCCCTGTCTCCCTGTTTCTCCCTCCCTCCTTCCCTTCCTCCTACTCTCTCTAAAACCAACAAATATGTCCTCGGTGAGGATTAAAAAAATAAATTAAAAAAATATAACAATTCTGCCTAATTTTCTTTGCTATTAGTTTTTTTAAAATTAATTTGTTAATGAGGTCTTGATTCTTGTTTGCTTGTTTTGAAGTACACAGTAAAACAGCTTATTTTGCTTTTGGTGTACAATAATATCAGTCTTAACCCATGGATAGTATATGAACTGCCACCATAATCAGAACACAAGCAGTTCCATCCCCACTCCCCACCCCTTGTGAAAAAAGTTCCCTTGTGTCATTCTCTCGCTCACTACCTCTGGCCCCTGCCAACTGCTGATCTGTTCTCCGTCCACGGAGTTCTGGGTGTGTTTGGGGTTTCTTGTTTTTTGTTTGTTTTTTGAGGATGTCATAACAGAAGCATTAAGTGTATACATCCTCTCGTTTCACATATATTGAGATGCATCCAAGTGGTTGCATGTGTCCACAGTTTGTTCCTTCTCATTGCCGAGCAGTCCTTCAGTTCTGGATGCAGATGAGTGGCATTTACCTGATGGAGTGTAGCCTTGGACAGTTTTTATGCAACTCAGCATGACTCGGGGCTAATGAAATGCTAGAATTCAGAATTTTGCTCTCACAAGTTTCATCATTGTGCTTTTAGAGTGGAAATCATTGTGTATCTATTTCCATTCAGAATGTCAATTTTCAGATCATCACAAAGGCCACACTGAAAGTAAGTTTCTTCAGCAGCTTTGATAGCCACCGTTTGCCTCTCCATTTCCTTCAGGGTTTTGTTCCTGAGTCGATGTTCGACCGTCTTCTCACTGGGCCCGTGGTGAGGGGAGAAGGAGCAAGCAGAAGAGGAAGAAGGCCCAAGAGTGAAATTGCCAGAGCCGCCGCTGCGGCCGCCGTGGCCTCCACGTCAGGCATCAACCCTTTGTTGGTGAACAGCCTGTTTGCTGGAATGGACCTGACGAGCCTTCAGAATCTCCAGAATCTGCAGTCTCTCCAGCTGGCAGGTCTCATGGGCTTCCCTCCAGGTCTGGCCACGGCCGCTGCCGGAAGCGACGCTAAGAACCCTGCCGCCGTGCTGCCCCTGATGCTGCCGGGCATGGCGGGCTTGCCCAGCATGTTCGGACTGGGCGGGCTGCTGAATAACCCTCTGTCCGCTGCTACTGGAAACACCACTACTGCTTCGAGTCAAGGAGAACCGGAAGACGGCACTTCAAAGGTAGAAGAGAAAGGCCATGAGAACGAAGAAGAGAACAAAGACTCTGAGAAAAGCACAGATGCTGTTTCGGCTACTGACTCTGCGAATGGAACTGTTGGTGCTGCTACTGCCCCGGCCGGATTGCCCTCCAACCCGCTGGCCTTCAACCCTTTCCTCCTGTCCACCATGGCGCCAGGCCTCTTCTACCCATCCATGTTTCTACCTCCGGGGCTGGGAGGATTGACGCTGCCTGGGTTCCCTGCGCTGGCAGGGCTTCAGAATGCCATGGGCTCCGGCGCAGAAAAGGCCCCTGACAAGGCGGAGGGGGGCACCTTTCAGGAAGAGGAGAACCCAGAAGGCAGTGACGCCGAGGAGAACCTGGACAAGACTGCAGAGTCCTCCATCCTAGAAGATGAAATAGCACAGGGTGAAGAGCTAGACTCGCTTGATGGGGGGGATGAAATAGAAAACAATGAAAATGACGAATAACCAGTACCAGTTCCCGTTAAAGTGTTTAAAACTTTTGACAAGTGGTAGTCCTACTGTTTACACTCACAGTTAATGTTCATACCTAGTTTTATAAGCTGTTCTGTAACATAGTGTAGCAAAAAAAGGAAGAAAGTCCAAGTCATGTTATACAGGTGTGTCAAAAGGTATCTTGGTCATTAAGTATTGTGCAGTGCATTATTTATTATCCCTAGGAGAGATGAAATTTGAGAGGTGATCATGTCTTTTTAAGGAAACTTACATAATGCTCTGCTTTTCTTTTTCCTCTTCTGGTACCATTGGTATTATAGTGAAGAGCAGTTTGTAACTCGGGTGGCACTAATGGAAGGAAGTGCTGCTCGAAGGAAGTATGAAGTTATATATTTAATTTTTTAATTTTAATTTCTTTGCTGTGAAGGTCAAGATGAAATTTACCATACATATCATACTTGCTCATTCGTTTCCCTTTCTGACTGTATGGGGGTTCCCACACTCGCGCGCACACACACATCCACACACCCTGACAATCTCCACCTTAGTGTGAACGTCTCCGTCCCGAGGCGCAGCAATAATAAGGCAGCTGTTGAATGTGAAGGGTCCCTTTGGAAATTAACCTACTGGGAGGGTTCTTGCCAGACAGAACTACAGTTCCATTGTCTCGTGGTCTTGTAATGCACTGGTATAAACAAAATAAATAGATGAATTAAATAAAGAGTGAGAGAATAGAGAATCAGGTACCTTTTTTAAATTAAAGGACTTTGTTACTTTAGCCACAAAGCTAAAACAGCATTACCTCAGCTCTAAACTAGCCTTGAAGTTTACAGACATGACTTTGTAAATGTATTGTTTTTCTTTGTTGTGATGTCCTTTTATTTTTTCTTTGAAAACTGCTATCATGTAAGATAAAATGTAAATTGCTGCCAACTGTAGTAATGATGCTTTTAATAAAAGTGACCCATGATATGCAGAAATGTAATTATAGAATGTAGTATGTAGGGGAACTGGTGTTCACTCTATTTTTTGTATTCGCAATAGATGCAAATACAGCATTCTGGCCTTTGTACAGTTTCTTGATATATCCTCTTCTGCTAGATTAGCTGTTAGTAATATGCTAAACTGATTGTCTTCAGACTAGACAGGAAGAAAAACCTTAAATTACTTTCATATAATTCCACTCCAGATATCTCAGCAGAACCACACAAAACCTCCTATTACTCCCTCAAAAGGGCATCTGAGACTGAAAATACCTAGAAATGTGTGCAGCGTCTGATAATGTGGTACACTACAGAACAAAAGGGCAAGAGAAAAATGAGGCTTTAATAGGCACAATATCTAGGTCATTTATCCTTGGTTAATGGGTAGAAAAACACAATGCCGGAGTGTCAGCAAGGGACACAAAGGCGCTCTGGTGTCCCGCGGACCAGTGCTTGATGCCAGAGACTGTGGAAAACCCAGGTGGAATGAAAAGGGACCCACTTAAGCAAGCAGGCCAAGTGCACACACGCACGCACAGACTCGAGAGCTGCTGCTTTGTGCACCCCTCTGTGACCTTTGATATTTGAGGTAAAGTCTAATTTGAGAGCTACTGTTTTTACCTTTTTATGTCACCTGACAAAACACAAAGCCACGTTTCCATGCAGCGAAAAAGGAGAAGAGCAGCGTCTGCAGTCCTGCGAATGTCCCTCCCTCCACACCCACCCCTGTGTGCACGCACAGCCCACTCCCACCCAATGTGTTACGGGTCAGACCGTCTAAATTCCTTTCAGATGATGAGATGTGCTTTATTTGTATCCCAAGGTGAATGCAGACCCATTATGATCTGGAAAGGGAGCAACCCGAAGCCTCCACCTCAGAGATCTGTGGTCGCTTTTATCATCATTACTATTACCACTGCAGGTTAACATGTGGGTGGGTGCATTGGAGGAAAGTGCCTTTAAGAGAATACCCTCTGAAATGGAATTCTTTGGGCATGGGAAATAAAACTAGGTCTGCCCAAAGTACAGGGGATTTAAATAAATAACTGAAAGATTTTTTTTAAGCCTTAAAATAAGACTTAGGGAGACGTGTTCATTAAAAGGAGTCATAAAAGGGTCTTTTTCTAAAATTTGTTGAAGTCGTCAAAGTTTTCCTGTGACCTTCTGTAAGTAGAGCCTCCGATGTGACGATGTGTCTGTGTTGCTGTTCAAAGAAAATGCTTCCAGAGAGCGTTCTTCCAGAGAACAGTGATGGCCTTCGCAGGAAGGGTGTCAGTTGCTGGTGGCCGGAAGGAACTCGGAGGAGACTGTCTACCGCCGGCTCTGCCTTTACTGGAATTAATCTCTAATGATGGCTTTAAAGTCATTCAATTTTCCACATTGGAAAATGCTTTTTTTTTTCTTCTAATGAAATTAATTCTTGACGTTAGGTCTTGGATTGACCTACGTTAGAAATACGTTGAATGCAATCTGGTACTTACTAAGTAGCACTCACCGTGCGCTTGGTGGAAATGGAGCACTGAAGTGCCTAGTGCTGGCTGCGGCCTTCCTGCTCACTCACCACTGCTCTGCGATTCCTGAGGAAACCGGGCAGCAGGGAACGTAGGAGCTGCATTGAACCCGGGCACTCTGACTTCAGAGTGTACTTGCACTCTCCGACAGTACTGCATTCTGTATTTTTACATTTTTCCCACAAACCCCTCTGTAAGGTATCTTAAGTTTGAGGTGGAGAATAAAAGTCTGTATGTTGTAGAGCCTGGACTGGTGTGAGCTCTAAAGAAACTGGAGTACCAGTTAACTCATTTAAATTTGGATTTATCTTGCCCTAGGAGTATTTCTATTTTTATAGGGAAACCAAGTTTTCAAAAACCGTGAATGTACTCAAGCTTTCAGAACTAGTAAATTGCAAACCGGGTATATGAACCAGGATGGATCTAGTTTTATTTGACCAGTGCGCTAATGTGATTAGCATTCTTCAAAACATTGGGTGCTAGATGCTGATTTAGGGGCAAGAATACAGCAGTGAAAACAAAGACAGCCTAGTCCCCTACTTACACCTGAGTGAAGAGAGGCAAGAGCCAAGCAAGAGCCGA
>PVKM010011091.1:0-33823 GCA_004027735.1 Carollia perspicillata
CCTGTGACGTGCTGAGAGCTGCCCTGGACACTGTCCTACGTTGCCTCATTGGATGCCTGCACTGTCCCTGCAGAGTGGGCATTACTGTCACTATTTTACTGGTAGGGGGGACTATGACTCAGAAAGGAGAGAGAACTTTTTCAAGGTCACACAGCTACTAAGTGACAGGGCTGGGATTCGAACCCACATCTCACTCCCAAGACTCACACCACACCACGCAGCCTCCCTTGCACGTAAGAGGTGCTTCACAGACCTTTAATAGCAGGTGGAACTATACTTGCCAAATAGCAATCCCCCCCAGAGAGAACCTATTGAATGTATATTAATTAATTATAATTTATATATTAATATTATATATCAATATAAGTAATTTAGGCAGTACATTGTTATTATTTAGGTAATATATAATTAATTATACATTATAAGTAATTATACATTATATGATTAATACAGATGTGTAATATAATTAATATTAATTAATAATTCCTATTATTAATGAAGCACCTCTTACGTGCCAGGCAACAACATTCACAACATGCCGAGAAGTGGGCACTTTATTACCTCCATTTTACAGCTGCAACTACTGAGGCATGAAGAAGGGAGTTGCCCACAGTCACCCAAAAATGAGCGCACTGCGCTTCAGCCTAGCCCTGACAGCGAGGCCCGGCCGCTAGCCAGCCCGCTTGTTGTCACAAGAGCTCAGACTGAAGCGGGGTCCTCTGCCTGCGGCTCTCCTAGGTTCCAGAAAGAAGGTGCTGCCGACCGGAGAGGAGGGCTGGGGGCGGCGGGGGTGGTGCTTGCGCTTCAGGACACGGCAGCTGGCGCTGCCCTGCACCCAGCTGATAGCTGCAGCCTGGCTGGCTGCCCACCTGGCCCACGTCGGGCCCTGGCCCGGAGCCTTGCTTTGGGGTGGGCGGCGGGGGAGGGGGTCGGTCTCTGCATTCTCCCCTCGTGGCCCTCAGCCCCTCTCCCGGGTCAGTGCAGTTCCCGCCTGGGCCGGCGCCAGCCTCCCCAGCTTTAACGCCCGCAGGGGTGGTGGGCGGCGGGTGTGGAGGTCGGGCTGGGGCAGTGTGAGAATGCAGAGGAGAAGCCCGGGGAAACGGGCTGGGGCCGGGACGGGGGCTCAGGGAGGACAAAGGGGTGGGGTCCCTGAGAGGGGAGGGGTCGGGGGCGCCGGGATGCCCCAGAGGCGGGCGATGGCTGCGGAGAAGGAGAGAGTATGGGACATCCAGGAGAGGGGGGCGAGCACCCAGGGAGAAGGCAGAACGAGGCGGGAACGAGGACAGGGGCGTTGGGGTGCAACTTGGGAGAAAGCGCAGGGGTAAGGGGGCTGCGCTCGCGGTCGGGGTGGAGCGGCTGTGGTTACATCATGTTCCTGATTCTGCTTTCTCAGGAATCAGGCCAGGGGGCTGGCCGAGAGGGAGAGGTGGGCGAACCAGTCTGAACCGGCCGGGCAACTCGAGGGGCGTGGGCCCAGCAAACTGGGGTGCTGCCCAGCACCCTTCACCTCACCACCCTCGGGAATTTTTTGTGAATCCGCCCTAGTGGGTTTTACCGTGCCCCCTCCCCATCCTGTCCCCACCCTCCCTCCTGACTTGTCTTCCTTTCCCTCCCCCTCCCTGTAGGCTCCTCGGAGGAATAGGCTGGCCGAAGGGAGGCACTAAGCTCCGGTCCTCTATTCTCCCACTCCCGCCCCTCGTGGAGAATTCAAGTCCTGTGCGCGCCTTCCCTTTCTCTTTCCCTGCACCCGCCCAGCCCCTTTCCCCCAGGCCCTCTGGGCTTAGCCGAGGAGCTTAGTGAATCAGCCCCAGAGGCCCTCCTTCCCCCACAACACCCTTAAGGGGCCTTTCAGAGTTCCCAATTCTCCTCCAGTCTTTGGGGCCTGGTGCCCACAGGCTGCCGGGCCCCTGCTGGTAGGGAAGGAAGACCCACCCTCTGCGTCCACATTATGCACGGATTCCTGCAGTGGAATAATTTCCACCCTCACCTCCCAAGTAGTTGCTCTCAGATGTGGAATTCCAAAGGCAGGACACCAGATTGGGGGAGGGGCACATATGGGGCAGGGGAGGCCTTTCAGGGATCCCTCAGATCACCTTGAGAAGGCCACCATAGTCCCCCTTAGACCCTCCAGTGCCCCATCCCTTGTCTTTCTCACTGTGGCCAATTAAACTTCTTATTCATCCCCAAGGTTATAGTTCTTATATTTCCAGGTAGCAAAGCAGAGGGCCTCCCTGTGGCAACGGGGAGCTGCGTGGGCTGTTGAGCTGGTAGCTTTTACAAGCTTGGAGCCCTGTGATCAAGACTGCCACTGTCTGGACATCGGGGCTGTTATCCAGTAGGTGCAATAACAGGGATCTCGAACAGAACTGGACCACGGGTATCATCGATCCGGTCCTGGGTTTTATATACTGAGGCCTTTGAGACCCAGAGAGGGGAGTGACCTGCCCAGGGTCACACAGCTTGTTAGTGGTGGAGTTGGATGGAACTCTGACCCACCTCCTAGCTCCCTTTGCAGTGTGCTTGAGCGTTAGGGTAGCTGTGTGAGGACCTCGCTTAGCACCTGCACCGCACAGAGTAGATGTTGCGTAAAGATCGGGGAGGCGCATGAACCTTCAATGGCAAAACTGGAGAAATACATAATTTGGTAGAAGTCAGACGCCCACCCCACCCCCACAGGCTTGGGGCTCTAGCCCCTTCCTACCGATTGTGCTAGTGAAATGTTTCTCTGGCCAAGAGTAACCACTATTAGGAGCCTGGCATCAGCTTCGGTCACTTCAAGCCCAGTCATTGTGCCCAAGGAGACTGCGGGTCTGGAGGTAGGTCTGAGCCAAATTGGCAACTCCAGGTCAGAGTGATTAATGCTGGGACTCTTTTCCATTCATTGCCCTCCGCCAATATCTGAGCAGGTTGCAAAAGACTGAGGCATGTCTATTCCTGCAGGGGCTCTTGTCATCCTGGGGCCCTGCCAGGCGTTGTGTTAGGAGACCAGACCCTCGGGGCTGGAGGCCCCTGTTGCAGGCCCTGGGCTGCCCGGGGCTCTGGGGTCCTGCCTGCTGGACTCGGGCTGTTCATGAGCCCTGCTGTGGCACCTGGCGCTGGAAGAGCAAAAACGGGAGACATTCAAGTCAGGCAGTCTACTATTATCAGTTTTACTAAGTATAAGGAGGGGAAGTAGCCTGAAATGAGTGATTAAAATAATACTTTTGGTTATAGAGAAGCTCATGAACTTGGATCTTAGTGATTTGGAATTTAGGATAGTTGAGCTTGTCTGTAGTAAAGTTCACCTTTGCACTGTCTGTGAACCCAGAGCCTGATGAATAAATTAACAGTGCACACGTGACTTAGAATAGGAAGGAAGGTGCATGTGTGAGACTTTCTTATGATGACAAATTTTGACCAGAAGCCGGGCAGCTCCATTCACCTTGGTAAGCATTTTATTTACAAACACTTATTGGGCATTTCTTGTGTGCCACGCCCTGGGCTAAGTGTTCTATACGCACTAATTTTTTTGGATCCTCATGAGAGCCCTATGAGGTAGGAATTATTCTTCTCATTTTATAGACACGAAAACTGAGGCCACTAATTGGAAGACTGCCAGGAGTCACACCAGGCCAGTTTGGCTCTAGGGTTCGTGCCCTTAAACACCATGTGTTCACTATTTTCTGTGTTAGGGCAAGGTGGGTAGGACCGAAAAAAATAAAAAGGGACAGGCCACGGCCTCTGGCCCTCTGGATGCTTCTGATATGGTAAACACAGGGCCTGGCCCATAGTAGGTGCTCAATAAGTGAATTAATTAGTTAAGCAGTGGGGAGAACATGGGTTGAACTCCTTGAGGGCAGAAGCAGGGTTTGAATTTTCCTGTGTCCCCAATGTTTGTTCAGGCAGTGAGGGCGGGAGAGGTCACTGAGTCTAGGCTGGGCATTTTCCAATGAGGAGACTGGCCCATGAGAGGGAAGGGGTGTGCCCAAGGGGTGTACAGGGCTTCTTCGTCTGCCGCTCGCTCCATGCAGTATTCTGATACCCAGGGGTGGGCTGTAGTAGAAGGCTGTGCCTGACACTCTTCACCTTGGCCTCTCCCTTGTCTTTGGAGTCTACCCTCTTCTCTTCCCACCGGAACAGAGCAAGGGACATGGGGACCCTTACTCTGTGTGTTTGTTGAATGAACAAACACCCCTCCCCACTGCCAAGTCAATAATGAAAACCAAGAGAGTCTTGCAGAAGAGGGCCCTGGAGCCAGGAGAAGGCAGGCCCCCCAGCAGCCATTGGGAATTCTGCAGCTCTGGCTCCAGAATGCTTCCTCCAAACTCACAGATGGCAGAGTTGAAAAGGGCCTTTCAAGTTCATTACCCCCTCTCCACCTCCCAGCACTCTCTGTTTTACTGATGAGAACAGTGAGGACCTGGAAGGAAGCAGTACGCACCCAAGGACACGCAGCCCCTTGGCTGCAGAGCCAGGGCTAGAAGCAGGACACCTGCCTTGCACTTAAGGGGACTCTGCTCCTAAGCACATGGGCTCCTGGCTTTGGGGAAACAGGCTCAGTCCCACCGTCGTCCTGGAGCCTGTTGGGGCCAGCATTAGGAGGAAGCCAGCAGGCGCT
This sequence comes from Carollia perspicillata, assembly GCA_004027735.1. NCBI lineage: Eukaryota > Metazoa > Chordata > Mammalia > Chiroptera > Phyllostomidae > Carollia > Carollia perspicillata. Next base: position 4,598 of record PVKM010011091.1, read on the forward strand.
GGTTTGCCCAACACTTTTGCAGCCCTCCCTAAGGGTACACCACCCGTCATTTCTGATGGGTGCCCTTGGCAGCAACGGAAACAGATCCACCGAAGCAAAGAAAAGGGGAAGGAGGAGGGCCAGAGCCAGGAGCCGGTGTTTGCTCCTGGTGGGAACCTGGACATACTGAATTTGTCTGCTCATCCGGCCCAGATACCATCTCGTTCCTGCTTGGCACTGCGCTGCCCAGCCTGTGTGTTCTTCCTTGGCACAGTCCTTGAAGGGAGAGGAAGTGGCGCTACCCCCAGGGCACCGGGGAAGGTTGCCAGGCACTTGCTCCCCACGTCCCCTGTGGCTCTAGCCCCTCTCTCCACCCCTAGTGACACATCTGGCTGACACTGGATGGGACCAGAGGATGGGGCACACCCTCGGGGTCTTGCCATTGGTCGGCTTCCGTCTGGGGGCTGCAGAGGAGGAGGGCTGTGAGCTGGGAGTTTATGTGTTTAACATGCTTATGTGACACTTGAATACGTGTCAGGGACTGTTCTGAGCACTTTACAAGTACTGGCTTAGGTAATATTTGTACACCGATAACTTGTACAGATGAGGGAACTGAAGCAGAGAGGGCCGAAGAGCCCACCCCGGGGTCACACATCGAGCGAGGCAGAGCCTCCATTCTAGGCAGCCTTTCTGCTGGGGCAACAGATGCTTGCCATTTGGACAAATAATTTAACCAACCCAGTCTCAGTTGCCTCATCTGTCAAGTGGGGATGATATTAACCCTACCTTAACCTGTGATGCGGTAACTTGGAGAGATGTGACGGGCTCTACAGACAGCGGGGCTGGTTCCTAACCAGCCACGTCCCAGCTGAGGTTGATTCATCCCCTGACTCCTCGTTACAACACCTCCACTGCGCCCGCCATCAGCAGGTTCTGTCGGCAATGGCCTTGTGGGACCAGTGATTTCCCAAGGAAAATGCTGGATCCCCTTTGCCCGTAGTGACTTTCCCATGTTTCAATCCCAAACCAAACATATGGGCTAGGTGTTATTTAAATGATGTTTCTGTTATTATGATTGATGTTTATGATTCTTGTTGCTAATGCCCTTGTGTGTTGAAAAGCACTTCTTGGCAAAGTACAGCAAGGGCCCGGAGGGGAGGCCTGCGGAGGCCCCAAAGCCCCGCTCACCCAGCGGGGTGAGGGCTCCTTTGCCCCTCCCCCTTCGCAATCACATCATGCCCGTTTCCGACCGCTGGTTACCTTGTCTGAAAGTCTCAGCTTGTGTTCAGAAGGTATGTTATTCCACCGCCAACACGTAAGGCCGAGGAAACCCTCTGAGGGACAGGTGGGGCAGCGCCTGTCGAACTGCATCTGGAGAGAGCCCTGAAGGGGCCCCCTCGCCCCTTCCCCAACCCCGCTGCCTCCTCTCCACTCTCCAGAGTCATTCCCACAGCAGAGAACAGACCATTTCTAGGGGGCATTTAAACTTTACTTAGGAATTTGTATTCCTTGCTGCTCCTAAGTGCCTTCATTTTCCCCATCGAAGGAAGGAAAGGAAAAAGGTGTGATGTGGCATTGGGCGTGCTTGGAGCTCAGAAAGTGTTGCAGGGCCCCTCATCCAGCCCTGGCACAGTGCTTGGTGTTCTCAGGAACGCCTGTAGAGTTAACTCGGACCAACTGAAAGCTGGTGGGCACATCAGCCCATGGAAAAATGAGTGATGTTTAATTCATTATGAGGAGACAGCAAGGCCGTAAAATGATACACCTTTTGTGCCCTGTACTTTTTGAGTGCTTTCTTCTACACACGAGGTTTAACTTGATCCTCACAAAGATCCTACAAGGCAAGGTTTGCCTATTTGACTAATTCCTGGAGAGGGAAATAACAAGTCCTAGAGAAAAAGAAAGCAGAGCCCCGTGGGGCTAGTGTATTTCCCCTGCTCTTGACTGCTGGGCATGTTGATAGCAAACCGACAGCCATGCCGGGTAAGCACATAGCTCTTGCCAGTGTCTGCTTTGGGTGCTGGACTTAAGCCTGACTCCATCTCCTCTCTTCCTTTTCCCTTGCCTCATTTTTCTTTCTTATTTTTTATGTATGTTTATCTTGCATTGTAGGCACATTCATAAAGTAGTTCGAATCCTCCTGGAATAAGATAGGTTATAAATGCATACGTTCCTACACCCAGGATGCTGTTGTTAATCATTTCATAAGCTCCCCTGTGGAGGAGATCTCTGCAGTTGGCCAGCAGCTTCTTCTGTAACCACGGACACACCCTGTTTCCCTAGGGTGGGGAGCGAGGGTGTAGGTCTGTGGGGGCTCCGGGGAGCCTTGCAGCCCCGAGGGGCTGAGTATGCATCTGTTTCCAAGCCCGTTGGAGTCACACAGCTCCGAGATATGGTGAGATATTAAAGTCAGGTTTTTCTGGTGCAGCTCTGTTTGCACTAAAACAGTGGTTCTCAGCCTTGGCAGGGGAGCAAAACCTGGCACCTGGGAGCACCCCCCCTCCCCCCACCAAAATGAAAGAAATCATTTAAAATTTCACAGAAGTGAAGTCCGCGTAACATAGTAAAAGGATATTGGAGGTACACGGAAACCTCATTTATTTGCCTGCTTCCTCCAACTGGGGCACAGACAAGACCCTGAGAGCAAAAGAAGACAACTTCGAGCCCCCCAAAGAAGGCACTGAACACGCTCTAAGCCTTGTTCCCTGGGATCGCTGTCACTCAGGGGCCTATTTGCTCTTGTTTTATGCACAGTTCTAATGTATTTGGTTTTCTAGTTTCACGCCTGCGTGAGACTGTGTGGAACAACTGAGAATGCAGGGCAGAGGCCTGCTGGTGAAAGCGCTGCTCTGTATCAGCTCTCTCCCCCCCCCCCACGCCTGGGGGCTCCAGGGGGCAGCCCTGGGTGATGCAGGCCACTGTACGGCGAGGGTTTCTCTGGCTGGCTGTTACGCAGGCTTCTTTAGATGGATCGAGCAATTCACAGAAAGAGACCAGGACTTAAGCATTCAGAAGTGATTGTGTGCCTCAGAGGGTTATCTTGCTTAATCTGAGTACACAGAGGCCAGCCAGAGGCTCTGGCAGGTAAGACTTGAAATGAGGTGGCGAGAAGTGCAGGGTTGGGAGACAGGGCCAGATTGTCACAGAAAAATGCTCGCCATAACATGGCCAGTGTGGGAAACCAGGTAAAAGAGCTGCCTTTATAATAGAATCATAAACACATAACTTTTTTCCAATGCGTGTATATACTTTCAAGATCAAGAAACACAAATGTGTTGTTTTCTAAAATGAAAGGAAACACTAGACCCAAGAGGCCTGCAGAAGCAGGAGAGGGAACCCCCTAAGAACTGAACAGGGTGGGTTTGGGGGACACCTTCAAAGAAAGCTGGGGGGTTGCCCTGGCTTCTGGAACAGTCACTAGCGACAGTCTCCTGTGGGTCACGTCTCCTGGGGGTTCTGCTCTCCCTGGACAAGCTCAGTCCTCATCCTGCCCCAGAGAACAGACCCAAGGCTCTGAGTGCGGAGCGCTGCCCAGCCCTGCAGAGAGCGTCTCCCTGGCCTGTCCCGGAGGCTCACTGGGTCTTCCATAAGGGGCTCCTGTCACCCCTGTCAGAGCCCGGATCTCCTGCAGACTGCTTTCTCCTGCCTTGACTGACCTCCTGGCTGTTCAGGTGGACTCCTGACCCCTGGTCATGCCTGCTTGTTAGGAGCCCAGGGGACAAGGCCACACGTCTGGTACTGACATGCCTGAACCTGAGCCCTGCTTGCTCACTTTGAACTCTGGCTGCCTTCTCTGCCCCAAGGGCCTCTCAGACTCTGAGTCCAGCTTTGGCCTCTGGGCTTGACAAGACTTGCGCAGTCCTTCCCTTCAGGTTTTTCCAGCCATGACCCTGAGCCACCGCTGTGACCCTGTCCACCCCCACCATCCTAGCCCCACCTTAGGGGCTGACTATACCTCTTGCCTCCTGAGTCGCATACCTTCCAAGCTCTATGGCTTCCACAATCAAGGTCAAAACCCAAGAGAGAAGAGTTAAAAGGGCCACTGATTTTAATCAAAGGCTCATGCCCACCTGCACCAGAACCTCACAAGAATGCTCGAGGCTTTGGCCTCAACTTCTACAGTCAAATTCCAAAAAGACATGCATGAGTCATACCTCTGATTGTACCTGGAGTGAGTGACTCCGGGTGGACTGAGTCGCAGTGCTGTGGCCAGTGGCCAGTCTCCCTCCTCTACAGCTTGTGAAGTTGAAGGTCTAGATTAGGATCATTCATCAAGATGTGCTTCCTGACACATAGTCCATGCTGCATCCGTGTTCCATTCCTCCCTCCCTCCCTCTCTCCTTCTCTCCCTTCTTCCTTCCTTCCTTCCTTTCTTCCTCCCTCCCTGCCTTCCTTTCCTTTCATCCTTTTTTCTTTCTTTACTTCCTTCCTTCCTTTCTTTCCAGTTGGCCATGGCAGTGAGCTCCCTGGGCCTTTTCTATGCCCCAGATCTTAGGTGGCTCCAACAAGGAATTTGGGCCCTTGTCCCTCTATGTCCCACATTATCTGGCAAGAGGCAGAACGCAGAAAGAGCGTGGGTGCCGTCCAGCCCCCTTCCATCCCTGGGCTGACCTTGGCAGTTTACCTAAATCCCCTTGGACCTCAGTACCCCATCTGTAAAAGGGACACACTGCTATCTTGGGGGCTTGTAAGACTGAACTTTTTTAAATGTCTGCAAAGGCTTTTGTGTATTGTCTGACTCATAGGAGATGCTCAATAAATGGGAAGTAACACTGTAACTATTACTACGATTGTTTTTAACAAACGTAGATAATAAGTCTGGGTAATTTCAAGTACATTCACTAAACTGTTCCTTCAAAAGCAAAGAGAACAGTGAGACACGCAAAAGGTACATGTAGCGAGAGGGCCCCCACCTCCTCTCTCGTAAGCAGGGAGGCACGGCACTGCCCAGAGCGAGCATCAGGGCCGCTGAGGAGTAACCGGGCTGACGCTTGTAAAGCGCTTAGCACAGTACCTGACACCCGGTGCTTGAGAAGGGCTCCCTGCGGTTATGTTCAAGGGTACCCCGTCGTAGGCACGAAACGGCACTGGAAAAGTTGTGGAACCAAATCCCATCTTCCCACTAACTGACATCGTCACTGCACGAAGGCCTTATCTTTGCCTCCGATCCTCCTTGGAGGGCAGTGACTGAACACCTCAGCGCCAGCTTTGCCATCTCCTCCCAGCTCCGTTGGCTCCTTGTCACACAGTGGAAGAAAAGAAGAAACGTTAGGTGGCACAAGTCATGGCTCTTTATCTGGTTGCTACAAGTAGATTTTGTCTCTCTATCTGTATCTATCCATCGTCTATTGGAGAAGGACCACCTTTAATTATTTCCTCTGTCCTTGCCATGGGTAAAGTATATACACACATAACTCACAGGATAAACAATTTATATTTCTAGTTGACTTTTATCTTTCAGCTGAATGTTATTTTTTGAACTCCTGGGAGAGTGTGTCAGAAACGTTTTTGGAAATCTGATGAACACGTGGGCTGTCTCTCCAGAAAAAGGAATGTACTCATACAACTTTACACGTGATTTAGCTGGGGATGTAAGGGTCTCCGAAGCCCACCAAGACACCCTGTGAAGGACCCTGCTGAAGCCAGAGCCCAGCTTTCCTATGGAAACCACCCAGGTCCTGGCAGCAGCAGATGCCAGCTAGGCACGCATTCCAGGGCCCCTCCGCAGGAACCCCCCGTCTGGCAGGCCAGGCCCCAGACACCTTTCCCTGCACCTTTCCTCATGGGTCACCCACTGCTCTGGCCAGTCTGGCTGGCCCCGGTCCCTCCCTTTGGCTGTCACTTCGCCTTTGTCCCACTGCGTCCCCGCCCACTTAGCTACGCCTAACCCATAGTTCAAGTGTGTAACGACTTCCCTGAGTAACCAGAAGAGGGTTCAGAGAGTGTGTGGAGCTTGAGCAGAAAGAGAGGCAGAAAAACAATGCAAAGCACTGAAATGTGAGCCCTTGGCACAGCTGAAGTCAGAGCTGGCGGAGAGAGCGGGGCAGAGAGAGAATGATGCACCAGGCTTCGTTTTCCCCTGCTGCCTGGTTGGAGATCGAGGAAGCCAGCAACGGCAAAATCTCCTTGGCCGGTGAGCCAGAAATCCCTGGGTTCATGTCCCAGCTCTGGCACTGACCAAGTGTGTAACTTTGGCCAGGTCGCGGGTCAATCAACAGTCCAGCCTCACTTTCCTTATCTTTAAAATGAGGGTGGAAATGCTGGCAGTGCCATGATAAAATTGACACTCTTGAGTAGTGCAGGTGTCCGCCCAAATGTGCTGCCTTTCTGGAAAATGCAATTCAGCACTGTATGCTGGGAGCCGGGCAAAGGCACATACCCCTTTCATCTCTCTTCGGAGAACCTAACCAAAGGCAGCGATCCTTTAAAATGGAAGGGAAGCATGCATAAGGACGTCCCTCCCAACATTATCCGTAATACAGAAAAGCCCCAAGCGTCCACGAGTAGTGCGTGGTTACGTGTGTCACAGAGCGTCCCCTCACTGCTGTTTTGTGCAGCCATTAAAAGTGGTTGATTCAGAGAACATGCTTCAGGTGCAGTCCAGCAGCTGGAGCAATCCCTTCTGCTCCCCTTCGTGACCTGTCCATCGCTCACCTGAAGGACCTGGGGCAGCAACAGTGGCTCTTCACAGGGGCCCCTACCCGGCAAGGCCAAACCAACCAATTACCAATCTCCACTGCTTCTGTGACATCAGTGTGCATCCCCTAGGAAGTTGGTGAAAATGGAGGTTTGGGGTTCAGATTCTGATGGAGTGGGCCTGAGGAGGGTGCCGAGGAATCTGCATTGTAGCCAGCTTTCCAGGAGACTCTAGCAGAGGATTAGAAATCTGTATTCGAAGAGACACCACCGCGCTTCAATCACTGCACCCGGTGTGAGCGCACAGAACACAGCCCAGGCTGTTAAACCTCTCCTCTTTGTCAGCGAGACCTCCAGTCTTTAGCAAGGACTTCTAAGTTACTTTTGTGCTGGAACTCACCGCAAAGTGGGCCTGCTAACCACACCCGAGAGATGGCTCTTTAGTCTCTGCTGTGAGATGCCCCAAACCACACCTACAGCCTTCAGCCAGGGCCTGGTCTGCCTGTTTCACGGCGGTTACGGTGAACGGGGCTTACCCTGTGTCTCAATCTGGTTTCTCCTGCTTGATCTGACGTCCAGAGGTACCCTGAGCCACCTTATGCAGTTCCCAGAGTTAAGACCGACTTGCAGAGGCGGTCAGTGTGGCCTGAGTTCAGGTCCTGGCTCTGAGCTGCCATTCTCTGAGAGGGGGTAATAACGTACAGGCTCGCCGGTTGTCGAGGATTAAAAGAAATAATGCCTGTGAAGCTCTTGGTGTAACTTTTGCAGCTATGCTAATTATGATTATTTTCCTGTCCTTGGGGGTTAGCAGCGAGTCTTCTCTTTGATGTGGTTTTTGTAGGAGGTCGAGTCCCTTGTTTTATTCTCCACGATGGCCATTCAGTTCTACCCTGTTCCCCATCCACCCTCCAAGCCTGACTTTGAACTTAGGGAAAACGCCAGCTTCAGTGAGCAGGTCCCTGCCACCCTCACAACATGGTGAGGTCGCCATGCTGACTCTCCAGTCTGGCTGGTTTGTCTGGCCCGGGGAAAGGCCGTGGACTGGCCTCGCCGTACTGCGCACCCCGCCCCACACAACGGCATGCTGCCCAGCAGAGGGGTGAGGGCAGCCCCTGCTGGAGCAACTGGGTCCAGTTAGAGCAGACACTTCTCTGGCAGACGCCGGGGGCCTGTTTGCTGCTTTATCCAACAGAGAAACAGCTGGCACACGCCCTTTCCCCAGCTAGCAGTCAGCCTGCAGCCCATCTGCCGCCCCTCTACTCACCTGTCCCCCTCACACGGACACCCACACAGGCAAGCCTGCACATACACACAGCCCTGCCGCACCTTCCCCATCACTGTCACCAGGGAGATGTCAAACACCAGTGAGGGGACAACTGGCACTTAGGAAGGATCTGCTATGCTCAAAAGGTCCCAATAACCTGACTGGGGAGTAGGGCTCACACATTTGCAGGGCCTCGGGAGGGCCAGGCCAATGCTCACAGCATTTACCAGGGGAACTTGGGTCCAGGCCCGAACATGCAAGTAGCACAGCCTGGACCACAGCTCCCCAGGCTCCCTGGGCCTGCAGGGCGCTGTCCTGCAGGCGTCAATCAACATCAGTTGAGTTAGTCGTTTATCTCAGTTGAGGTTCTTAGTTGTTGTGGGTTTTTTTGTTCATTTGTTTGTTTTCTGTGTATATATGTCTCCTTAAAAATAAGTTTCTCTAGGAGCACAGAGCTAAATTCTCCCCTCCCTTTGCAGGTCAGTCTAGGCGACCGTGCTAAGGAAGAGGGACAGCTCTGGGAGCACTGGGTGAGGCGTCAGGTAGCCAGTAGTCTGTGGCAGTGTGACCTTGGGCAAGTCACCTCCCTGCCCTCAACCCCCTGTCCTCACTCTACATGGGAATGGGACGGTGACTTGGCCTCATCCCTCTGACTTCTGGCAGGTTGGTATCTGTTTGTTGTCTTTCCCTCCCTGGAAGGTCACCCCATGAGCGCCCAGAGATGTCGTTGTGTTTACCACTTCAGAGCGAAAGCCTAGAGTAGTGGGGAGAAGGGGGAAAGAGAGGCAATCAGTATATACCTGCGAAGGGACGGGAAGGGGGGAGGGAGGGAGGGAGGGAAGAAGGAAGGAAGGAGGGCAGAACTGCCTCGCCTATCCTTGGTTGGTAGCACCCCTCTTCCCGACCGTTGCCCCCGGCCCTTGGCCTGGTCCTGGCTGAGCTGTTCCCTGCCCCCAGGCTCCCAGCCTGCTCTGGTGGTGACAGGCTCAGTCGCCCAAAGCCCCAGCCAGGCCTCGCTGAAACTCTTGGCACCCTCCCTCTTCCCACCGTGGGTGCCTGACTGTGCCATGCAATATCATCTGAGAGGAGGGTGAGGCCCTGGCAGCCCCGGGGCCCTCGGGCTGTGAGCAGAGGGCTGGGACCCTGCTCGTTCACCCTGTCTATTGTGCAGCCAGCCCAGCTCGGAGCTTCCCCCACACCCCAGCCAGGAAAGGTGCTTTCCCTCACTTCCCCCACAGAGAACAATCCATGCACCCTGTGCTTAGCCAGCACCTCCCTCGGGGTCAGGACAAGCTCCAGCTGGTCTCCCTGCACACCTGAGAAGGGGGAGGCGGCTCGAGGATCAAGGCCTCCCCTTTGGGCCTTGCCTTCACCCTCCAGCTCCCACAGGACAGGTAGCCAGAGGCCAGCTGGCCACAGGACTCGGCTTCTCTGAATCACCTCTTGAAGAAATGGAGGAGTCTGGGCAAGGCGCTTGGCACACTGCCGGTGGGTTCCAGCTGCCTGGGTCTGCCCCACTAAAGGACGGCACCAGCAGTGTGCAGGGCGCTGGCCATGAACAGATTTGGAAGAGCTTGGCCACCGTGCAAAGGGCTGTTAGGGCCCTGCATAGGCTCATTTGGTAGCTCCTCTGCTTTCCATGCTCAACAGCAATGGGTTATTATTTCAAATCTGCATTTTAATACATTTCAGTGAAACCTGATCTGTAGATCAAAGCGATAGGGCCTTGTGATTACAGTAAACTCCCCTGTGGCAACAGTACAAACAAGGCTTCGTAATAGCAAGGGTTTGGAAGCTAGAGGGCCGCGAAGGAACAGGCTGGCCTGTCCCTGAAAGGCCACCTCTTCCTCTTGTTCTGGCTGAGTTTTCTCTTAGTTTTTCTCAAAATTTAATTAAACATTTGTTGAGCACCTAAGAAGTGCACAGTGGGATGTCAGATAAAAACTGTGTTTAATGCAGTGTGGACTGTTCACTCCAGTGAGAGAGAGAGAGACGGACAGACAGACACTGAGACCAACCACACTAAACTGTGACGCTGTAGCTGTTCGCCTGTCTAATGTGAGGAGATTAGGAGTGACCACCCTGCTGTCTCCCAAATTTCCTTTAAGATGGAAACGTTTCATAGACGTAGTTTTCCAATACATTTCATATATTAATATTATATGTTAATATAATATTAAAATTATATATCTGTATATATAAAATTTTGAAAGAATTAATCTCACCAGAGTTTTTCATCCTTAATTGCAAAGGTCTCCGTTCTGCCACTCGCTCACTTTTAGATCTGGCCCTCACTTTTCTCATCTGCAAAGTGGAAATAAAACCCCCCTCTTGGTCCTATCTCAGATGGTCATGCAGGTCAACTGGGATGGTAGGGCTGGAATGCCACTAAGGCACTGCAGGAATAGAAGCTGACATCATCGAGGGCGAGCCCTGGTGCACCGGGGGAACCTGGCTGATGGGGGTAGAAATCCTCAGATGAAATCAGCCCTGCCTTGGTCTCCTGCTGGCTCTGTCCGAGGCAGGAGCCGCTCCCTCTGGACAAATTTCCATGCTGGTGCAGCTGCAGGCGCTGGTGGGGTGGGGTGGGGGGGGGCCGACCTTCGCTCAGTCCTCACAGGCCGATTTTTCTAAAGAATCAGCAGGGCTGACCACAGAAGCGAAGCCGCCTCAAAGCCGTCTCAAGTGCATAATGGCCGGGATTCTCTTCCTGTTTGTTTAGTGGCACCTGCACCTTCTCAGAGAATGAAGGCCAACCTGCCTGCCAAGCAGCAGACCTGGCAGGACCCATGGGCATCTCATCCATGTCCCCATTTACAGAGGATAAAGCAGAGGATCTGGGAGGGCATGGGACTTCCCCAAGGACGCACAGCCGACCAGTGTTAGAGCCAGGATAGATCTACTCTCCTTACCTCCCAGATCTGGGGTTCTCTTTGTCCTGCATATATATGTCAGGGCCTGCTGTACACCAAGTACACACAGTGGAAAAGACATGCTGGGTCCCTACCCACAAGCAGCCTGCATTCTAGTGGGAGGGACAGTCAACAATAATTCAACGTAAGGATGTAGTTAAATAAAAGTGTGCAAGTTGCATGAAGGTCTGAAATAGATAATGGGGAGGAAGGTCCCCAATTTACTTGTGGTGGTCAAGCAAGGCCTCTCTGAGGGGGTAACATTGCTGCGAGACCTCATAGAGGGGGCGAGTACGTCAGGTTGGTGAGTTTGAGCATGCGAAGTCCCGCCACAAGACGGAAGAGGAACTCCGAAGGTTTGCCAGGGCCTGGCAGTTAGGGGCGGGAGGCATGGGTGAGTGTGCCGAGAGAAGCAGGGATGTGGCTGTACCTGATAGGCCACGGTGACCAGTTCAGGTTGCACTCTAAGTGCCCTGTGACACAACCAAATGCACATTTTAAGGAGATGACTTAGGCAGCCTTGTGGCTCTGGGCTGGAGGTGCAAGACAGGAATGGGAGCAGGGGCCCGGTTAGGAGGTCCCTACGGAAGTCAAGGGCAAAGGGAGTGGTGGCTCGGTCTAGGGCAGTGGTGGAGGAGGTGGCAGGAAAGGGGCGGATGGGAGATCTATTTTGCAGATAGTCTCCCAGATGGATGGATGGCCTGGGGTTGGGGGGTGGGGTGGGAAGGAGAGGGAGGTGGGAGGCGCCACTTTTCCGGCTTGAGTAACGCTCCAGCCCAGTCCTGCGTGCGGTCTCTAGGGAAGACTTGCTTGAGCACTTTACCGACCTCCGTCCAACCTCCGTCCAACCTCTGTCTCGGCCTCTTCCTGGCTAATAATAGCCTCTCAGTTCAGCAAGGGTCATCACAGGGCCTCTTCAGCAGGTGGAGAAACTGAGGCACACATCAGCAAAGTGAACTGCTTCGTAGAGAACCAACTGCAGAAACTAGACAAAGAGCCAGAGCTCAACCCCAAGGGTGGCCTTCGGGCAGCAGCATCCCAAAGACCTAGATGTCACATCCACTTCTATGATTTATCAAGCCATGTGACCTTGAACAAGTGATAAGACCTGTCTGAGTCTGCTTTCTCATCGGTAAAATGAGGAAATCAGACCACCCACCTCATGGGGGGCTGGAAGGACTAAGCGAGGGGCAGACCTCAGCAGGTGCCAGTTATTCACTATGTCTAGGTCACACGGACCATGTCTGCACCCACCTCTCAATGCAGGTGCACACAGATTCTGTGGGCGTCTGCACGTGCTCTTGCAGATGCTGCCTGTGTGCCCGTGTCACAGCTGACACCCCGGCGCCACGGAGACTTCAGGTGAAGACAGTAGCAGGTTCGCTCACTGTGCCTCTGTTCGGCTTGTGAGCCAGGTCCCGCGGTTGCAGTGGGAGCTTTCATCCTTCCTGGAATGAGAGTGAGATGCGGGTTTGGAGGCAGATGTGAAAAGCCAGGTGCCTGTAAACAGGCTCGTTTCCCAGTGTTCTGACTGACCTGACCTGGGAAGGGGGGGAGGCGGGGAGGAAAGGGGGTAGAGGAGGCTGAGTAAGAGGGAGGAGGCCAAAGAGGGCCCAGGAAGGGACCACATCCCAAAAGGAAATGCACAATAACAGATCTAGCGTCTGGCCTGCCCAGAGCCCTTTCTGTGGGTGGCTTTGAGAGCCTCTCCTTTATGACTTCTTTATGGTCCTATTCCCAGGAGGCAGCTGGCACAGGGTTTGAGGGGCTGCGACTAGGGAGGGGAGGCTGGAGCAGTGGTGGGGCAGGGCTCCCCACCTTTCGCCCAGAGCAGTTCTGAAGGGTGTGTCCCCACAGGGCACACACACACAGTGATTAAGGGGGAGGGTGGAATGACATTCACTGTCCACAGCAGGACCCAGCCAGTGGGCTGGACAGTGGCCAGCTCTCCCCAGGCTCTTGGCTGCAATATCATCAGCCTTGGCACCACCCACTGGCCTACTCAGACACTCCTTCAGGTCCAGGGGCTGGAGCCCCACGAGGAGGGGCCGCCTGGGGGCAGGCGGGGCTGGGCATTGCAACTCTCCCCCACCCCTTCCTGCAGCTTCCCTCCCCCACCATCCCCTCCGCCCACATCCAGCTCCAACTGGGTTCGAAAGGGGTGCTCCAATCCTCCCTCCCTCCTTAGCAGGCCTTGCTCTGCACACCCTCCTTTCAGCCGGAGGATGTATCCATAAACTGGTTCCACCCTGTAGACCCCAGCCTGATGCTTTATCCACTGGGAAAACCCTCTAAAGCCCACTGCCCCCTCCCCCAGGCTTCCCTCCCCCTACCTGTGTTCCCTCCTGCTCACAGCAGCACAAACTCCCAGGCCTGCACAGCCCACCTCCTGAAGCCCTCCCCCGCTGAGACTGCTCTGGGCTCCTTGGCTGCTCTGCAGAGTGAGTGCCCTGTTCCTTTCCGGGCCCTGCCCCACACTGACCAGCCACCTGTGCTTTATCTCCCCACTTAGACAGGAGGCTCTGAGGGTGGCACCCCACTGTAGCTGCCCCACCCACCTCCACACAGGCCATTGAGGCGAACCCCTAGGTGCACAACAAACTCTTCTGGATTGATACTGATTCCATCCAGGTCATGTGTTGGCACCTTTACCTACCTGGTCTGGGATTGAAGTGTGGAGTTATACTTGATTAGCTACTTAATTAGTGACTTTGTGAACAAAGGGATTTGACTTTTCATTCTTTGGCTTGGGTGTTGTGGGACTACGTGGGTTTGGATACAAAGTTATGGAGTCATCCAATCTGGGAATCTGTCCACCTGTTCAAGCGCCTCCCCTTCTGACCTTCAGTGCCAAATTCCCTGATTTAGCACCCCCTTCCCACCCTCCCTGTCTCCAAGCCTCTGCACCCTCATGATGCCATTCATGGCCCTCCTGTCATCCCAAAGAGAGTCCGACAAACTCATTCTGGCCCCTTGTGGAGACGCCCCACCCAGGGCCCACAGGTAGGCACAGTGTCAGAATCAGAGAGACCCTTCCCGCCCTGCTGAAGCAATTCTGCCTGCTGGGCGCAGGCTCTGTGCAGGGCGTGCCCACGAAGGAATGAATCACTAACACTGGGATTTCAGGCAGGGGGGCACCTGTTGGAGGAGATAGTTTAGTCTGAACCATTGTCCTGGGGTTCTGCACATCAGAACCCAGTCTTTGGCCTCCATAGACCTGTGGGGTTTACTGGCTTTGGGGTGCTTTAAGGGTCATGGACTGCCCCTGGAAGAGTGGCAGAGGCCACAGAGAGCCTGGCCTCTCATTTGATTTGTGTGGGTTCTCTGTGGCACAAGGGGCAGCGGGTCACCAGGGAAGAACTCCCCCTGGCTCCGTCCCTATTTCTGAGAAGAGCCGGGTTAAGTACCAAGGAGTTAACGGTGGTTTCCCCCAGGAGAAGGTCGTTTTCAGGGGAGGGAGATCTGACAGCAGCTGGAGCCTCCTCTCTGGCAGTCTTCAGAAAGGGTGTGGGGGTGTTAAGGAACTGCTTGGGAGAGGGTGCGGGGCCACACCTCTCTGTGATTGGCGGTTGGCCCACCCCAAAAGTGAACTGTTGGATCGCTGGTTGGCATTTCTGAGTCAGTCTCAGATCCAAGACAAAGCAAATGACAGCCTGTATGATTTGTGTGTTGGGAGAGAAGTGTCAGAGCGGCCCCCACCCCAGCCTCGGGACCCCACCTGGGCCAGGCCCGGCTGAGCAGCCCTTCCGCACAGGAGACAGGTCCTCGCTTCCGAGTCGCTCCGGCGCCTCCCTCTTTTTTATTTACCACTCCAATGCTTTCTGCGCGGTGCTTGATTTGGTTAAGTTACACTCACGACCCTTTAAGGAGAAAACATATAATTCTAGTAATTTTATTGGGCGCAGGTTTCAGGCAAATGGAAATAAAATTGCCTCTAAAAATAAAAGACACGCAGAATTGAATAAAACAATAATAATAAAAAGCCGCCGTTGATTTGAGGTAAGTGGTAAGGCATTTTGTGAAGCAGTAGAGAAAAATAAACGGAGAACCCTGGAGAAAAGGGGCGTTCGGGCAGGGGCGGTGGGTGGGCGGGGGGATCTCCACCACCTCTGCTTCCATTTCAGCTTTACCATTACGAAAGAGCTTAATTTGCCTATTATAAAGTGAGGCATAAAGCGCGATTGGAGCAATTGGTCCTTGTCCCGCGCTCAACAGTACAGGTGGACGAAAGGGGCCGCTTGCCAAATACTTCTGGTTGGAGGGAGGGGTCGGAGCGCTTTCTCCAAACCACTCCTGGAATGGCTTAACTCGCCCAGCACGAATCAATGACAACCTCCCGCCGGCTGCGGCAGGCTCCCCTGAGCAGCGCTGCCGCGTGGATCCCCAGCCCGGGACCCTGGCGGCGCTCCGGACGCGACCCGGGCACGAGCGCGGCGCCCCCGGGGCGGCCAGGTGGGTCTTCGGCGGCCTGGGTGGGGAGCAGGGGGTGATCGGGGCTCCGGGAACCGGGCGGCCGGGCCGCGGGGAGGGGGTGGGGAGGAAGCCTTTGCGGGCGTCGGGGAGAGCTCGCGCGGGAGCCCGGCGGCTGCGCCCCCACCTCCGGCGCTGCGGGCAGTCTCACCGCCGGAGCGGGGACCCTTGGGCCCGGGGTGGCGGCAAACACGGGCGCTCGCCCGGCGGTATCTGCACGAAATTTCAAACCCGCGCCGGAGCTGGAGCCGAGCGTACCGGGGAGCCCGGGGCTGGAGCCCCAGAGCTGATGGAAGGGCGTGCGGCCGCGGCCGCGTACTTCCTAGCGAAACGCGAAAACGCGTCTGGAACTCCGCGTGAAGAAACTCTTTTCTCTTTCTCGCTGGCCGTGGCCCTCGCGGGCAGGCTCGTGGGGGTGGGGACGTGTGAGGGGCAGGCGCCCCCAAGGTAATGGTGGGTATATGTTTTTAGTATGAATCCCCGCCGCCCCCCGAAAAGCTTGGTCCTCCCTAGTATCGGATGCAAAACTTGGTGGATGGCGGGGGAGGGAGGACAGCAGCCGTGGCAACTCCTGGCACGAGTCGAAGTCCGGAGAGGGGCAGAAATTAAAGGGGGGGGGGGGTTGGCAGGAATCTCTCTCCTCCAGCCCGCGGGGGACTCCCGTCTCGGTCCGGGCTTGATCTCCGGCTGAGCTGGGTGGGTGGGGGACCCTTCCCTTGGCTTCTAACTGAGTGTGAGCGGGAAGTAACAGCTCCCTCCCTCCGGGCACTCCAGCCAAGCCAGGGTCTGGGGCTCCCGAGGCGACCAGCGGCTGGAAGGGCGGACGGGCTGGCGGGGACCGGGCTCCGAAGGCAGTCATGCCCGAGCCGCGGTCTGGAGCGCCCGGTTCCCCGCAGCCGAGTTCAGCGGCCACGGCGCTGGCCTGGGAAGGACTGGGGACAGAGCTCGAAGCCCCTTGCACCCAGCGGCTGTAGTGAGGGCTTCGGGGTGGTCCCGGTCTCCTCGCCTCAGGCTCTGGCTTCTGCGGTCCTGGCTGTAGGTGGGTGGGCAGGGGACCGCTGTCCTCTTTCTTTTAACCCTTGGTGCTGGGCGCTGCAGAGGAGGTAACCTCTTTCAGGAGGTTCACTGGCCCACTGGTGGTAGACCCCTTCCAATCCCTCTAAATGCAAGCATTTGAAAATTTAAAGGAGGTGGTTGAAATGATCAAGCAGTTTTCTCCAGATTCAAAAGAAGATTTTGCAGAAGAGGAGGGCAGGCAGAAAAAAGGGTGAAGGCCCTGCCAGGTTCAAGTTTCAGCTCCACTCCTTCACCCAGTTAAGTCCTGGGGGATTAACAGTGTTCAGGAACCTCCTTTGTCTGGATCTTCTAGAAAGGAAAGTAAGCGGGTGCCGCCCTCTCCTCTTAAGGCCCAACCTGGGCTAAAAGGGAAAAGAGACCCACTGCCCACCACCCCCCCCCAAAAAAAAAAACAAACCCTGGGGTCAGCCAGCCTGTGCTCTGTCACTCAGGGTATGGTGTTTGGTACTGTTTCCTAGGCTCTCCCGAACTGCCACACTAAGGACCACACAAGGGCAGCCACCAGTGTCCTCATCATCCCCAGTTTATAGATGAGGGACTGAGGTCCAGGGGGCCAGGTAGGTTCACGGCTCCTTACACAGAACCACAGGACACCAGAGCCACACAGGCCCCAAGGCCACCAACTGGGGCTGCAGAACTCAAGGCGTAACCTGCTATGTCAGTGCAAGGAGAGAAACCAGAGAGCAGACAGGCAGGGAGGAAAGGGATGGGACATTCAGGGGCCACCTGTCCTGTGCCAGACACTGGGCTTGGCTTACATTATCTCTTCTAATTCACATAACCTGTGAGATATGAATTGTTAGACCCACTTTGCAGATGAGGAAACTGAGGCCCAAAGGATAAGTTAAGTAAGCTGCACAGCTAGTTAGTGACAGAGCTGGGAATCAAAGCTACCCATTATACCACACATTTTTAGAATCTTACACTCTAGTTGGGGAGACAAGAATCACTCTGGTATAATTATACCACAACACAAAATAGTATGTAAGTGGTACACAGAATATTAGCCTTTCTGGACCTCATTTTCTTTCCATTCAATCAAGCAATCACTTATTCAACAATGGCTGTATTGTCTAATGTGTGGTTCCAGGCACCATGCTAAATGCTGGGCATACATCCGGAAGAAGACTGACCTCAGTGAATGGGAAGAGTAATAGTAATAGCACATTCTTCAATGGGTACTGATTGAGTGAATGAATGAGATAATATGTGGGAAGGTGTTACAAAAGCATTTCCTTGGAGGAGAAGCAGCAGGAGGCCTAGGTGAAGAGGAGGGGTGGGCAGCTGGAATGATGAGCTGTCCCCATGCCATAGTCAGGGGACATGGAAATACAAACAGTACCCGTGAAGCTGTGTGAGCCCCTGCTATTCAGATTACTGGTTTATGATTGCGGGTTCCAAGATGGGCCTTTAGTTCGGGCACACCCCAGCTGGGGGTGACAAGAGCACCCGTGCAGCCTCCAAGAGGACAGTCTCCTCTCTGGAGCAGTGCCAGCTGGGCTGAGACTGCCCCTGAGGATCACCCTCCTGGTGCATCAGCCAGGTTCCTCAGGGGCCATGATGATTCACCACACGTGCAGGCCTGGATCTGTAGCTCTGAGCCCCTCATCTCCGCCCAGGGGAAGCTCGTCCGTGTCCACAAGACTTGGCAGCACAGCCAGTTCTAGAACGCAGGTCTCTTGGCCATCCATGGTTCTCAGAGCAGCTCACACCGGCCTGCCAGCGTGTTTTAGGGCTCAGCTGAAAAGACCATTCTCCACTGGCTTCCATCTCCGTTTACGATGCCGTTTCCCAGTGCTCCTGCCTGTCTCCACTTTAGCTGACCTGACATACCTGTCTTAATAAAGTGCTGTTGGCGGGATCTTTGAGACAGAACAGCCATAAATATTCTGGAACACTCGACCTGTTAACTCCCCTTCCATCCTGAGCGGTGTAATAGGTATAGGATAACTACCTCTTAAATGAACTATATCACCTGAGTGAGGAAGGTGCACTGGGAAACCTCGCCTTGAAGCTATGCCCCTCTGAGCAAAGCTCCAGAGCCTTCCTTCAGAACTGACACCAGCCCCTTCAGGAACGGGGAGGTAGGGGGAGCGGGACAGGACAGTTTTCCTTCTTCCTTTGAAAAAAATAATCTTGGTTTGAGATCACAAGATTATATTGCATGTTGTGTTGATGTGGTGCCAGAATCAAGGCATTTTCCTCCCAATATTAAGACCATCAGCCCAACAGGAGCGGTGAGCAGCCGCCCAGCTGTCCCGAGTTTGCAGCCATGACACAGGTGTATCGTTGCACAGTGACATTTGTGTGCTCAGGCCCTGCTCAGTCGTGTAGCCCTACAGGTCAGGCCGGGGAGAGAGCTGTTCAGTTTATTTTCCTGTGGCTGGGAACTGCGGAGATGAATAGAGGGAGGGAAATCTGGGGTTGAGAGATTGTTGCCAAGAGCAATTTGGAGTCTCCTTCATATTAGTCAGAGATTGTGTTTTTCCTTTCTGGAGCCGCCCGCCGCATCGTAACTTCCACGAAGGATTTTTTTTCCATCTTGGAGTGAGTGTGCATGTGTGTGCGTGCTCGTTAGTTTTTGTTTTGATTTTTAACTTGCTGGACTTCTCATGACTTAGCAAGAAAAAAAATAGCTTGGGGAATGGGGTGATGAAACAGGCCCTTTATACAATGCATTCTTTATGTCATTGCTTAATAAATGTGAATACTGATAGACCCCGAGGTACCATGATGGAGTGAGGTGGGTAATTCCTTTGAAGGGAGAGTTTATCTCCAGCGGAGCAAAATTGCAGCATAATTTAACTTTCCCTCTGTACCTCTTGAGTCTTTGTTGAGAAGAAAAGGAATGCATGCTCTCTTCTGTCATACTTCCTTTTATTCCATCTGGGAGGCCCCCTCCATCTGGGCCTTGCTTGGAAGGGGACCAGCCCGAGTGGGCCTCCTTCTCTCTGTGTCCCCTCTGCACCCCTTCGCCATGCAGGAGGCCCGCTAGTGAGAAGGAGGCTTCCCCTTCGGGGTAAGAGACCTTCCCCAGCAGTGGCTTGGCTCAGGGCTGCACATGGGGTGCAGAAGAGGAAAGCCGGGATGACCGCAGCCTGCCCCTCCTTGGTCAGGAACCTGGGGCGTGTTGTTCTGCATTAGTCAATAAGCGAGTCCGTCCTCTGAACACATTGAGCAGGGCAACACTGAGACTCTGAACTGGAAAAAGGCCTGATAATAGAATACACGATCTATGTCGGCTTTTTCAAATTAGATACAAACCAGAAGCAAATGTATGTGTGACCCTCCCAAACGATAGCACAGAAGTGAACTTGACCTGTTGGAAAATTCTGCCTTGCCTACACACACACACATGCGCGTGCACACCCCCCTGGGGCTCTTGCCTTTTTGGCTGTGGATTTTGGCCACCAATTCTGTTACGTTGTTTCTGGAGATAACAGGTTGGCCCATTGGCCTTTGTGAAGTGACTGGTAAAGGTCACTGGAGAGGTGACAGTGACTCTAGTTCGCACTGAGCCCTGCCTCCCTTAAGCTCTAGGGAAGTCTCTCAGAGGAGGCCTCTATTAGGCCTAAACAATGGGAACTTTCCTGAGTTTTTTTTAAAATAGTGGCTTTATTGAGAGGTCATTGACATCCCATATAATTCACCCATTGAAAGTCTACCATTCAATGGCTTTTAGCATATTTACAAAGTTGTGCAACAATTACCACAATCAATTTTAGAATATTTGTATCATGCCAAGAAGAACCGCGTACCCCATAAGCAGTCACTCCTTATTTCACCCCAAATCCCCAGCCCTTGGTCACCAATAATCTACTTACTCCCTGTCTCTGTCTAGATTTGCCTATTCTGGACATTTCATGTCAATAGGATCCTATAACATGTGGCCTTTATGACTGGCTTCTTTCACTTTTTCGAGTTTTTTCACAGTTTTCGAGTTTCACCTGCTTCGTAGCATATATATCGGTGCTTAGTTTTTTGATATCTGAATAATATTCCTGTGCAGCTGTACCACCTTGTATTTATCACTTGATAGACACTTGGGTTGCTTCATGTTTGGCTTTTATAAAACATACTGCTATGAAGATTCCCATGAAAGTACTAGTGTGGACGTAGGTCAGCGTTTCTCTTGGGTAGATACCCAGGAGCGGCATCGCTGGGTCGTGTGGTGGCTCCGCGTCCTGCGGCTTGGGGAGCTGCCAGACTGGTTTCCACAGTGGCTGCTGCACCATTTTAGGTTCCCAGCAGCAGTGTGTGAGGACTCTGGTTTCTCAACACCTTCGCCAGCACCTGCTGACAAGCTTCCCCTTTTTAGTTCAGCCATCCTATTTTCAAAGGTACGCTCAGGGGACCAGCACCAGGAAATAGTGTGGAATCAGCTTAGCCACACTTGCTTGCCAGGCCTTTGGTGACAGCCTGGGGCTCCCATGCAAGTCCCAGAGCCCTCACTGGGTTTTCCCTTCAAGTGTCTGTGGGAAAGGGCAGGGTCCCCGGGTATGGGGTGTCGCTGCTCTCCTGCTGTTTTCCTGAGGTCTGGCAGTGGGGGCCACTCCCCCAGCCCCACTCTATCCAGATGCTGCTGCTGATGGGAAGCCAGGCCCTGGGAAGGGAAGAAATTGACCTAAAGGAAAATGACTGTGCTTTCTTAGACATGCCGTTCAATGTCCGGGGCTTTGAGTGGAGACTCGAATAAGATTCTAACCTTTTTGTTCTCTGAAGTTGCCCCCTTGGGACCACAGAGAAAGCTGTTGGAGAGCCCCGACTTCTCAGCCAGGTAGCTGCTGGTCAATGCAAGGCCACCTTGGCCCTTTCTTGCTGGGGCCTTGGGCAGCTGGCGGGATCCACTGATATGTCCAAAATTGCTCGGCGCAGTTGGGTGTTCCATTTTACACTGGCACTTCAGCGGCATGGCGAAATACTTCTATCCCATTGTTGTATCTGTGGGACTGACTGGGGTAGCCTCTTAACAAAGATACCGCTGGGCCGAACAGGATAGGGAGGCTCACTGAGCTTGAAGGACTATGAAAGATCACAAAGAATTACCCTTTCGCAAGAGCATGCTGACGTCCTGGTTAGCGGACGTTCTGGGGCATCATGTCCACTATGAGCAAACCTCGGTACCAGAAATCAATTCCAACAGCTTCTTGGAAGTCATTGTCATAGAATTTGGCCTGTGTGACCCCAAGACAGCTGACATCAGGCTCTGCTATTAATTTACTCTGCGCTTTCAAACTAGTACTTCATCCAGCAATTCCCAAACCTGACTAGAGGTCACAACCACCTACGAAACCCTTTAAAAAGATAACAGGTGCCCGGGCCCCACCCAAGAGGTACTGGAAAGTAGAATCTCAGGCAAGGAGGAGACTAGGAGCCAGAAGAAGGTGGTTGTGATGAAGTAAGTCCGAGAACATGGGCTGCCCACCCCGGGCCTCAGTTTTTTTACTCAAAACAAGAAATCAGATCAGACTGGTGTTCTCCACAGGGACTTCACTGAACCGATTCAAGCAGACCAGGTCTGTGGGGGTCTGTTTCTTACAAAGTTATATCTGTACAAGGGGCTCTTGCTGCTGAAAAACATCGGAAAGCCCTTCAGTAGATGGTGTCTGAAGTTCATCTGTGACAATTCTGAGCGTCAGTTTCCAAGGACAGTGGTCCCAACTTCTGGGAGGAAGATTTAGCAGGAGTCATGTACATGGCAGTTCCTTAGTAATGGAGTCTTGCCTTTTAAAAAAAAATATTTTTAGAGAAAGGGGAAGGGAAGGAGAAAGAGAGGGAGAGGAATGTCGATGCGTGAGACATACCTCGAACAGTTGCCTCTCAATTGCCTCTTGCACACCCCAAGCTGAGGACCTGGCCTGCGACCCAGGCACGTGCCCTGCTGGGAATCGAACCAGTGATCTTTGGGTTTGCAGGCCTGCATGCAATCCACTGAGCCACACCAGCCAGGGCTGGAGTCTTGCTTTTTTGAGTGCAGGGCCTGTACTGCCCTGGCTGACCAAGTGCAGGACTGTGATGTGATACCCCTTTCTGTTCCCAGTCCCCTTGAAGCTCTCAGCACTTTTCCCCCCTTCTTCTACTATTCTTAATAGTAACCCAGAGTTCCTCCCTCCCTCCCTTCCTTTTCTTTCTCTCTCTCTTTCTTTTGCCACTCATTCATTCTTTCATTCACCCATTTAACCAGCATTTCCTGAACACCTCCTATAAATGACAAATTGACTAACACTGTGTGTCTGTCCTCAAATAATGTGCTAGCACATTGTAACTAGAGAGAGCCTGAGGCTAATGCCTAGAGGTGTGATTTCAAACCGCCTTGATTTGAATGGAGGGTTTTGGAGAGGCCTGAATTCATGGCAGGTAGGAAGTGCCAACCCACCTCCACCCCAGTCTGCAGGCTCTGCTCCCCCACCTTCCCCCACTGGGTTCTGCCCTCAGCAGGCTGCTCAAAAAATGCTTCTGTCATCCCGCCTCAGCCAGAGCTGTGCTCTCCTCCTCAACTCCCACCTGTGAGGGAGGGGGAAAGGCAGGGTAGGGAGGGAGGGCCAGTTTGTTCAGGGATCTGAGCTCCAAGCTCCAGCCCTTGGCGCCTACCCCATAACCCTGACTGGACAATTCGCAGGACAGCTGTGCTCTGAGGCCTGAAATAATCACTGTTTATTAAAGCTGTTGGAGGGAGGGGGAGCAGGGCGGAGGAGGGAAGGAAGGGTCACGTTTCTGCCTTCCAACAACAGGCCAGGTGAAGCCTGGTGAGCTCTCCCTCCCTTCCTGGTGAACGCACACACAATGATATTAGAGCCGCTGCTTTGGGGTGTTTGGAGAGATTTTTTTTTTTTTTCAAGGAAGAACCTTGAAGATGCATTTGAATAGGGATTAATGTCTCTGTGGCCTGGGCCTGCAGAGGAGGAGAAATTCTAGAAGGGTAGAAGTTGCAATAAAAGGAGACACAGGCTTGATCTGCCGCCTCCCACTGATGTGTGAGGCCTCCTCAGTTGGCAGCTTGGAAGGGAGCAGACTTGGGGTAGGTTTCTGGGCATTGTGACATTTTCCTCTGGAGTGTTTGTGTGCATATGTGTGTCGCCCAGAGAAGCCTCCATTCTAAGAACGCTCAGCACCTAAGCTCCGGGGCTCTGCCCTAGTGACAGGGACACTGGGAAGTCATGCGCCACCCCGAGTGTGTCTTCCACCTCTAGTTTTTCATCGCTCCCTTTTGCGCAGGCAGCGAAACAGACATTTGCAGTAAAAAGCTTTTTCCCTGGTGTTTTCATGCTGTCCTTTCACCGCTCAAATCTCCCCCCACCCTGAGCTCTTAGCCTCCCTTCGACAGTCTTGCTCCATCCCCTCTTTCTGATGATCCGGCCTCGTTATGAGGAGAAAGCCCACTCTTTACACTAATTCACATTAAGGTGTGCAAGGCACTGGCTGCCGCGTTGCCCCCCTCATGGGGTGCCTTTGAAAGAGGAACATACGGGCACATGTTTCTAATGGTGGGGCTTCGGGCGTGCAGACAGCGAAGTGCTCTGGGCGGTGTGGGTGGGAATGAGGACCTCCTAGAAGGACCAAGCACAACAGCACCTGCTCGTGAGGCCTGGGCACAGAATTGAGAGGAGGGGGAATGAGCAGAATGGGGCGCCGGTGGGGGTGGGGGTGGTGGGAGGACTGTCAGCTGGGGTGCCTGCAGGAGAACCAGGGGCTTTGAAAGGACAAGCTGGACTAAACAATACTACAGGTTGAGATCTGAGATTGAAAATCTAATGGAGTTAATGCAAAACCGGATGTGGGCCCCTCGGGTAGGGGGGCGGCCCCTGGCCCGCCCTCAGGCACGCCCCTCTGTGGGGTGCTCCGCCCCACTGGCTCCTCCGCCTGCCTTCCCTTGTCAGGGCTCCCCACTGAGGGACACTTCCCTATACCGCCCCTCCCACCTCCTCCCGCTCCCGTGGTGCACCCTCGGAGTGAACCTGGCCTCCAGTTCTTGGAAGCCTTTCCAATAACATGGTGGTGACCTCTAGCAGACCCAGGCAAAGGAGAGGGGCTGAGCGTCCGCCAACCCCGGGCCCATGCTGGGATGAAAGGCCAGGCCAAGTGAGCCTTATTTGGGGGAGCCAAGAGAGACTGGGTGGGGTCCTGGGATGAGAAACACTGGCCCATGGGGCTGTCCCCACAGGCCGAGGGTCCATGGCAGGGGATGCCTCATCGGCAAGCCCTCCAGTGTGACAGGTCCTTTCTGGCCCCAGCTCTCTGGCCCCTGAAGTCCAAAGGCTATCATTTGTTTACCCTGTAAAGACCAGAACTTGAACATGAAGCAAGATTCTGTACACTCAAGTGTTACACTCAGCTAAGTGTCCGGAAAGATGGTGCTGCTCGAGTCAGAGCAGGGACGAGGGCCAGGGGCCTGAAAGGCCTCACGGAGCTGCTCTGATCTGGGGCTGAAGAGGAGCCAGATGGCCCAGCTTCTTAGCGCAGAGGCGCTGCGGTCAGGGCCAGGTGCAAGTCCCAAGGCTGTGTGGCCTTGGGTCGGTACCCAACCTCCCTCTGCTGCAGGGTCCTCCTTTGCAAAACAGGGATGGAGCTTCATAGGGCTGTTGTGAGCACTGAATGAGAGAGCCCCTCTGTGCCCAGTCCATAAGCATTGGCCTTCCTCATTAGGACAGGACAAACCGCGATGCACCACAGTGGCCTATTCTGGGGAGGTGACCCAGGGTCACATGATGCTAGACGGGGGCATCTGTTCAGCCGGGATCTCCCCTGGGGACTAGAACTGTCTGAATTTGGGGAATAAGCCGAGCAGCACCTTGTGGGAAGCGGTGGAGGCAAAATCCACACACGGTTTCAGGTGACTGGATCAAGAGCCACCATGGTCACGTGGGGCAGGACAGAGGGGGACAGACACCAGGGCTGTTTTAAAGACCCGGGGTGTCAGGGGATCGATTAAAGATAGCTGTTTTGGTATATTGAACAAGAAACTCCTTAGATCTGTCTATGGCAAAATCCTGGCCTGCTCTTAGATTATGTCCATGTATCAGTGGTAGTGGAGGATGATCACAGTCACAGTAATTATTACCAGGTATCAAAGCAGAGCAGGTAATAATAGCGGGGAGAGCGGCAATCAGCACAAGAGGTAATAAAGGAAATAGAAAACATCAGTATGTAAACTTTTAAACGGCATCCTTTCCGGAGACCTAATGGTTGTAAAGATGACATATCACCAGAGAGCGGCCCGGCCACGTTTGCAGAGCTCCGGGAGGCACACCTGCGGCGCTCCAGTGCTCTCACGGCGGCCCCGCGCCAGCCCTGTGCTGGCACAGCCCGGCGTCTCTGCTCTTGGCACAGCCCTTCCGAGATCGCTTGCCCACAGCACACTGGGGAATGAGTTCTCTGTGTCACACATTCTTAAAACGCACCACTGGCTCTCGATTCCCTCCAGGCTCTCCCTGTATTGGTCGCTGCTGTTCTTATTGGTTCCCCACTCCCAGCATCAGTGGCCTCGCTCCTGGGCTGCTGGGAGTGCGGTCAGCAGCTGGCCCTTTAAGGATTGCCTGGGCTGCAGAGGTACCTGGCCCAAAGTCGTGCCTTTCCAGGGATGCCCACATTCAAAGACTGCCTGGGGCATCGGCGGCTGGGGGGCTCTATAAAGGCGTGGGGCAAACCTGAGGGGGCCACATGAGCTCCAGAGGTCCCCCCCCCCGTGGGGTTGGTTGATGCTGTCTGGGCTGCCTGGTCAGCTTCTCCTCTGTGCTTTCCACTTCCTCCCCTCCCTCCTGCAGAAGCTGAATCCTCAGGGCACTCCTAACTAACAGTCTCACGCTAAACTGCCTCCTAGTCACTGCCCAGAGCGCCCAGCCTTGGAGAAACAGGGACCAGGATACCGAGTGTAATCGCTGCAGTAACTCTCAGGGTTAATTCTGTAGTTCAGACTCCAAGTGCAGGAAGAATGGTGGCTGAAGACAAAAATGCTACAAAATGCATCCCTGAAATACAGATTGCCTGGGAATTACCACGTAAGATTTTATTAATTTGTAAAACACAAACATTTATATTCCAGTCTTGTTTATGAATATGAAGAGTTGTTTCTCGTATTTCATGTGCGATGCTCTGCTCCAGGGTCCCTGGTGGACAGGAGGTGTTGTAGCCTGGGGACACTGAGATGGCTCCTTCCCTGCAGGGCTCAGCCGGCCAGGAAGAAATGCCAATTAAGGCAAAGCTGTCTGTGAGACAGCATCTCAGTTGTCACATTAACCCCACAACCTGGGGATCACAGGCTGGGTACTATCTCCCCAACTCTCCGAGCAAACTGGGCCCCTTTAATTGGCATCCGGTCCTTTGGGGCGTGGTGACCTGTCCTAGTCATGTTGTGCCCTCTGCAGCCTTCCTATGGCTCATCTTGCTCATTAGTTTGTAAACGCCCTGTGGCAGGAAGTATATCCTATACTGCTCCCTCTGCCCCCCTCAGTCCCTGGCGTGGAGCTGAGCACATCAGGGGCGATCATAAAGCAGTCAGGGATCCTTCTCAAGGTACAGCCACAGGCAGCAGGCTTCCCGCAGGTCTCTGTGCCTGGGGACCCAGGCCACAGCTGCCGGGAGAAAGATGTTGCACCTCAGGTGTCAGCCCCTCCAGACAGAGCCCCAGGGACAGGCTCCCCTAGCTGTGCAGCCACACCCCTTCCTTCTGCAGGGAGTCAGGGCCCAGGAGGGAAAAATGTCAACGTTTTGGGGAGTGGAGACGAGACTGTGTGAGTTACATAAGCTGCTCCCATCCCATCCATCCGTTCCTTCCTTCCTTCATTCATTTACTGAGCACCGTCAGGGGAGCTGGCACAGGGCTGCAGGACACAGGTGTGGGCAGTTTTCCTTCTTTGTGGGGTGGTCTGCACGCACAGCTTCCCTGGGCTCTGGGACCCTCCACCACCCAGGGAAGTCTCGCTCATGTTCTTGGGACCTCTGGTGCCCACAGCCTGAAGTAGGTGGTTCTCTGCTCTCACTTGGGATGCCTTGTCCAGAACCACACTTGTACTTTGCGGCCTGTGTCAGACACTCCACCCGCGTGTGTTGTAACATATGAAGTCAGCCTGATCCCTGTACTCCCAGCCTCCACCCACCTCAGCGGCTCTGGGCCCTCTCGGTGAAATTGGCTGTACCACCTGGCGCCCTCTCCACACCCTGCTCTAGCAGCTTCGTGCCTGTAAAACAACCACTACATCTTCAGAAGAGAGAAAAAAATTGGTAACAAAAATTAGTAACAGTGTAGCCAAAAATAGGTCAATGCTAACATCCATTGTCGTGCTGCATATGGGAAGGACAGCTGCAGACGCTGCACAGCAGCAACATGGGAGTTGTGCGAAGCACCCGTAAAAGAAGAAACAGACGAGAGTGACGCTGCCCACACACTGTGCTTCCTTCCACTGGGCTGTGCTGGCACCACTGACAGTCCCTGTAGATCCCAGTGTCCGAGTCAGCTCCCCTGGCCATGGGACACTGGCATCCGCCCTCCATACGTGCAGCAAACCTCCTGCAACTGCTCTAAGTCCCCAGGGACTTCAGTGTCTCCCCAGGCCCAAGACACAGGTCCGCTCAGGCTTTAATTCTCCAGCTTCTGCCACCGCCCGGTGAGCACACCACCTCCCCAGGTCACCCGAGCCCTCGGGACACCAGAGCCACCGTGTGCCCAGCACAACCCTCTCCCTCTCTCTGCACCCCCTTTGGCACCAGGGCCTCACATTACTCAGCCTCTCCTGTGAACCCCAATTTCACAGACCCCACCTCTCCAGGTGGGGGCTCACACCATCTCTCCAACCTGTCTCCAGCCCTGCAAGCCAGGCTCTTTCGTTCAGTCCCAAGCTTCCATGAGAACTACTGCCCATCAGTTCCACACACAGCGAAGCCCAGAATCCTACTTGCGTAAATGGGAATGCATGGAATGACAGAAACAGGTGTATCAGAGTGTGGATTTAGAGGGCAGGGAGTTCTAGTGTTCATTTTTCAAATTGCCCTCTAATACTGTGCTAAAATATGTATATATTATGTACTATATATTAAGTGACCATTAAGCCACTCTTAAAAAGGAAAAAAGAGGAAGGACGGAGCAATTGAGGAAGGTCGTTGAAGGTTCAGGAGACACAGCGAGAGCAGTGGGCGTGTGCTGGGAAGGGGACGCTCGGGCGCCAGTAGAAGGGTGCGGGCTGCCTGCGGGGATACACCCGCATGGGGGCCTGGAGGCTTCTGTGACGATTTTGCTGCCAGCTCGTTTCTCTTTCCGCCGACCCATCTTCCAGACTGGTCCAGCTAGAGCTCTGCATCCCTGGGATAGCTCCCTCTCGCTGGAACATGAGACAGAGAGAATCAGACTCCTGGGCATGGCCCTGCAGCACATATAGGAGCGGGCATGGGAAGCAACCGCCTTCCTGGAGAAGAGCCCTGGGACCAGGGCGCAACTCTGGGAGGGCTGGGCCAGCCCTAGGGTCCTGGCAGACCCCTGAGGTGCCCATTTACTCTCCTGGACCTCCCGGACCTCCCGGACCATCTGCCACCTGCAGCCGGGCTCCTTCCTCTCTGAGCTGGTGCTGCGGGAGACTTCAGGTGTGAAAACTTACGAAAGGCCTTCCCAGCCTCCCCTGCCGGCAAGTCAGGGAAGGCCTGGGACCCAGACTGTGTGTGCCTGCTGCCCAGGAGCCACATACCTCAGTCCCCAAGTGAGTCCCTGATGGCTGATGCAGGGGGCGGCGCTCAGGACCTCCTGCCCTTTGTGTGGGGTTATGCAGACTGATCTGCTGGGGGGCAGTTTAATCTTCTTTGCTTCCCACTCTCCTTTCTCCCCTCACCCCACAACTGGGCATCCAGTCCCTCAGCACGTCCTGCCGGCCCTTGTTCCGACATACCTCCTGGACCTCACTCCCA